>RJWM01008201.1:20565-74142 GCA_004363535.1 Dasyprocta punctata | reverse complement strand
CCAAAAGAATTTATGACAACCAAGCCAACCCTACAGAGAATACTGAAGGACATTCTAGAGAGAGATAAAGAAGTCCACTGCTCCAGAAACAGCGACAGAGAGATACCACTGAGCAGGGCAGACAAATGAATAATCCATCAATGGGAGTAAAGTCCAGTATTGTTTTCAATGAGCTGTTTAGTTTAATCCTATTCTACCTCAACTGGCCTAATTTTTTTCATACATGATGACAAAGACAGCTATCTTAAAGACAACAAAGTTTATAAGGGTAGCCTACAATGATATGTGATCACCTAGCTTCAAAACCAGGTATTACTTTCGCTGTTCTGTTCTGAGGGATTTTAACTTATCTTGGTGTGTTTGTGTTACAGCAGATGATATAGGCAACTGCATTGAAGCTAATAAGAGGCATTACAGAAATCAACATTGCATTACTATGTATTGTCTCCATTACCTTATTTGTTATTTGTCTTATTCAATACTATTTCGTTCGACTATACTTGACCAATTGGTAAGGACATTTAGTGTGAAGACAATAAGAGGTATTACAAGGGGACCCGAGGAAGGAAGCTATGGAAAAAAGACATAGTTTTATACAAGGGTGTTCGTAAGATCGTTTAAAAGTCTATACTACTAAATGCATTAACTGGCAAGACAGAACAGTTGATATTCATATGATCAGATCAATCCTATATGTCTTTATCTGTCCATCTGAACAGCCCCTTAATGGTAATATACAATGTTGCAACCACTGTAAAATTCCAACCATCTAAAGTCCTAAACCTATAATTTTACAGTATAGGATATGTTGTTGTTGTTAGTTGAATCCTTTAGTTTTTTTGTTTCTTTTAAGTATGACCATTCTTTTATCCTTTATAGGCTTCACTCTGAACTATTTAGCTTGATTATATTAGACCTGATATTATGGGTAGTTATTTCAATGATAACAAGAGATACTCTAAGGGGAAAGGAAGAAAGGAAGGGAAAAAGAAAAAGACATAAATTTATAAATATGCATAAATAAGACAGCTAAAAAACTGTATTGCTGGGTACATTAGCTATTGAAAAAGAAAATTAATATTCTTGAATTGATAAACTTTGCATGTCTATGTCTGTCAATATGATCAACCTTTATGAAGGTAACGATATGTAATATTGTAACTACTGTCAAACTTCAACCACCTCAGAGTGTAAACCTACAGTGTAATTGTATCAGATCTGTCGTTGTTGTTGTTTGTTTTTCATGCTTTTTGTTTCTATCTTCTGTGTCTATTTTCCTTTAAATAAAATAAAATAAAATAAAAAGAAGAACAGAATTAAAGGTTAACATGGATTTTGGAGGAAACATGAATATTCAAACCATTGCAAATGAGGAGGTGAAAACAGCCAAGATATAGTGAGAAAGTGAGAAAGCATTCAAGTGAAGTGGAGAGTATAACATAAAACAAAAGTAGAAATGAGCTTGGCTTTTCTTTTTTAGGGGCACAGTGTAACACTGAGACAATAAAACCCTGCAAAGATAGGTAATACAACAAAAGAGAATAATGCCTCTCCCACTATATCCTTGACACACTCCCTAATAACTATAAAAATGTTACCATTCATGCAAAATCTATTTTATAGATGTGTTTAAAGTCAGAGACCTCCAAAAGAAGTGGGATTATACTGGATTGTCAAGGAATACAAGCCAGCTACCAGAACCCTTGATATCAGAGAACTTTCTCTTGCTGAAAGAGTGGAGGAATTAAGCAGAAAGGGGAAATCAAGAAATGTGAGATGCAAGAAGGTTTTAACATATCATCATCCCTTTAGAAGATGAGAAAGGGGACCACGAGGTAAGAAATGCAGAAAGCTCAATAAACTAAGAGTCATTTGCTAGCTGACAGTCATCAAGGAAACAAGAACCTGAACCCATGGAACTGAATTCTACCAATAACCTAAGTGAGTTTAAAAAGGAATTCAACCTCAGAACCCCTTGAAAGAATTTTTGGACCTCCTACACCTTGAACTTGGGCTTGTATATCCAATAGCAAAGAACAAGCTGAGCCAGGCCTTCTGATACACACAACCAAGAGGTAATAAACAGCTGCTGTATTGTTTCTGGTAGTTTTTTACAGGCTGCAATAGAAAACTATTAAATGTCCCAAATAGGTATAGGAGATAGAGACAAGTATAGCAAAAACATATAAACTTCTGTGTCTCACACAGCTATCTGCAGAAAACTAATTCTTGAAGTAAAACACACTAAAATAAACACAATTAACAAAGTACTAATCACTTGACTTCTTTCATTTAATTTGTAAGTGAAATCCAGATGTGAATGTCTAAGACAAGGAATGTGTGGTATTATTCAAACTTATTTAGGTACATATATCCTAGTTTATTATAAATCACTGATCTAATACAATCCAGTTAAAATGTATTCAAATAAATAGTAATTTTTTTAGTCAGTCTTGGCTTGAAATTCACTTTATCTGCAAATAGAATAACAACTCCTGCTTTTTTCTGAATTCCCGTTACATGGAGTATTATTTTCCATCCTTTGACTTTCAGTCTATGAGTTACTTTTTGAATTAAATGTGTTTCTTCCCAGCACTCAGGAGGCTGAGGCAGGGGATCATTGTGAGTTCAAGACCTGCCTGGACTACTAAGAGAGTTCAAGGCCAGCCTGAACTGAATAGTGAGACCCTGTCTCAAAAAATAGGGATTGGGATTTAGCTCAGTAGTGTAAGCGCCTGCCTGGCAGGTGCGAGGTTGTCAGTTCGATCTCCAGTACCATTACATAAATAAATAATAAATAAATAAATATGTTTCTTGTATACAGCATATTGTTGGATCTTGCTTCTTGATCCATTCTGCCAGTCTGCGTCCTTTGACTGGACAATTGAGACCATTAACATTAATGATTAAAACTGATATGTATTGACTTACCCTTGCCATGTTATTTTCCTATTATTGGCTCCCCCTTTTTTTTTCTTTTTCTCTTCCCTCTAATTGTTTGCCTTTCCTGGTGGATTCCTTCTGTTGGGGTTCATGGATCTGTGGTCCTTATTATCTCTTTCTAAAATGTCCTTCAGAATATCTTGGAGTGCCGGTTTGGTGGTCATGAATTTCCTCAGATGTTCTTTGTCATGGAAGTATCTTATTTCTCCATCTATTTTGAAAGATAGTTTCACGAGATACATCAATCTGGGATGAAAGTTGTTTTCCTTTAGAACTTGAAGTGAAGTACTCTAAGTTCTCCTTGACTTGAGAGTTTGTGCTGAGAAGTCAGGTGTGATTCTGAGTTTTCCTTTGTAAGTGATTTGTTTCTTTTCCCTAGCAGCTTTTAAAATTCTGTTGTGTTGAATTTCTGGAATCTTGACTATGATATTCCTGAAAGTAGATTTTTTTTATCATTGCCTCACTTATTTGTATGTCAAATTCTTTTTCTCTTCCAGGAAACTTTTCTGTCATGATGTCTGTGAATATATTTTTAATGTCATTTGTCCTGTCTCCTGCCTGTTCATTGACTCCTATTAATCTTAAATCATTTTTCTTTGTCTCATCAAGCACCTGGTGGATTGATTTCTCAAGTCCCCTTGCTATTTTGAGAAATCTTTCTCTTCCTGATCACTAACTGCAAGCCTGTCTTCAATATCTGAGATCCTGTCCTCACATGGGCCTAATCTGCTTCAAATATTTTCAATGGAGTTTTTATTCTCCTAGATATCTGCTTGAATCTGCTTTATGAATTCCATTTGTTTCCTATGTTGTGCTTCCATAATTTGCTTAAGCTTGTCTATTTTTTGTCTGTGTCTGCTCTAACATCACTAAGCATGGTGTGTATTTTGGTAAATTCTGTAGTGATTTGAGAGATTATTTCTGATTTCATTTTTTCCAGAGCCTCGTTCAATTGCTTTGTTACCACTTGGGAGAGATGTGGTAAGGCTCTTTCAGATTGTCCAGCCTCATTGCCCCCTGAGTTTGCCTTTGGTGAACTGGGTGTCTGAAGTGGTGTTTTGTTTAAGTGTGTTCTCATTTCTTTTCTTTTTTAGTTTAATTCCTAGAGTGATACCTGTTAGTTTCCTATGGTGGGTTGCTTTATTGGTGGTATTAAGGACATCCAGGTGATGATCACTTCTCTGAGGTATCTTCCAGGTGTAGCTGGTTCCTAGACTCTGAGTCTGTTGGAAGATCTCACCTCCTCACTTTGTTAGAGATGAGAAGGTATTGCTTGCCTAGCCCAGTCCCTGGTTCTTTGACACCTTGCCTCAGCACTCTCTGTGATCCCCAGTCAATCTCAGTCCTGGACCATCAGGGCCAACAGCTATCCAGAACAATCGTGTCAATTTTGGTTGTAGTAGCACCAACAGTACCAAATACAGCCAACAAAACAATAAACTGGCCAACCCCTAATTTGCAACCCTCGACCATATGATCTGAATTTGTGACCACACAACAGAATGCAAAACAATCATACACAATACATAAGTCTGCAATATGTCAATTTTGTCCTCAAGGGTCAAAGTGAATTAAAGAGAAAACAGAAGTGGGAAAAGAGAAAGAGATTACAAGTAGATTAGAGGACAAAGATGTATCCCACCAACTTGGGGAAACTGATGCAGAAGACTGAAGGAAAAGAGAGCTGGAAGAGACAAAAGGTAGAACAAAACAAAACCACAACCACAAGGAGGCCAGAAAACACACTCACACTCAAATAAAGAAAACAATGTAAGAGAGAGAAAAATAAAAAACAAACTGAATAAAACAAACAAAAAAGAAGAAAAGAAAAACAAAAACAAACAAACAAAAAAAGTCCACTTCCAGGATTCTCTGTATTCACTAGTAGACAGCCTGTGGAGACAGTGTCCCAAATCATGGCACTGTATCCCCACAAGCCAGCAGTTGCTTTATGACAAAGTAGTAGACAACCTTAGCAGGCCTTCCCTGAAACCAGACTCACTGGGTTCACTGCAGTCCAAGCAATTTCCACAGGTCTGCACCCAGTTAGGAGTTGCTGGAGGAAGCCGGCCAAAGTTCTGGTTCTGGGCATATCTGGCCTGACTCCAAAATGGCTCCTGGCCAATCACTCCCTCCCACAGGAGGACCGAGTCCTCTGCACTCACCGCCAGCCAGCCTAGTCCTCCACCTATGCCACTCCTCTCCACTGCTGAATCTCTACAGAGGCCCCTAGGGTTGCCAGCCACCACCGATACCGTGACAGTGTATCCCTGGGTTCCCACAGCTCCCCTCACGCAGTGAGTCTGGCTCCAGGTCAAGGTGCCACCAGTTACTATCTTCTTCATTGAAGTTTTTCTTTTTAACCCCTCTGTGGGCTTTGATTTAGACTTCAGACTCTTCCTGGGTCGAAGGGACCCACCTCCTTTCTTTTTGTGTTCCACACAATGATATATTCGCGCACCTAGATGGTGTCTCTCAGAGAGGCTCTTTACTCTGCTGCTTACCACACTGCCATCTTCCTAGAAGTCTCCAGTAATTTAAAATTTATTTTAAACAACAATTTACTAATTTATTCTTACGATCTTAAAATTTATTTTGCAGACTATCTGATCATTTTGCTAACTCTCCCTTTTATCCTCACCTTTTCTTTTTTCTAATTCTCTATACTTTATTCACTACTTTTAATACTTCAGTTATTAATTTTTTGAAGCAAGTAAAAGGTTACTAATATAAACATGTAAAGTGTTGCAGTTACTATAAAGTAATATTCTATAACTTCTAGATAGCTATATATTGGATATTTTACTCTTAGGAAATTATACAGCAAAACAAAACACTAAGACACAAGGTTTAATATGACTGCTCAAGAGTTCTTGATGAAATTTATTAGACCTCAGTCACACAGTGACTGAGTGTGTACTGCCTTCTGCCTGCTGTCTCATACCATGAATACTAGGGAACATGTTTAAATTAGCTATTTGGTAAGCTAAAGTAGAGTGTCAACAAAGAATCATCTAAGTAATAAGCAAAATAATGTAACATAAATGGACACAGGAAACAATAGAAATGTATCAGTTTGGCATAGCAAAGATCTATAGCAATATGATTTTTTCTGTCAATGTGATATAATACTAAGTATTAAGAGACTTAGTATAAGAACTTAGTAATATTACCAGTCATATATTTTTATGCATATGATCTTTACAAATCCTTAATAACACATCTTTAAAGTTTCTAATTAAATACTGGGCAACAATGAAATTTTTACACAATTCTTACAAAATGCAGATGCACAATGTTCAAAATCAAGTATTTCTCTTTTTTTTCTTTTTTTACATTATGTGCTCATTAATTCATAAATTGGTGCTATGGATTAGGTCTAGAAGCTTCCCTCAAAGCCTTATGTATTCAGAGGGAAACAAGATACAGATTTGTTTGTTTCTTATTTCTTCTCTTTGACATTTATTTTCTATGAACTCATTAGCATATGCTTAATATAAAATTTTTGTTGCTGACATAAATTAGAAATATTACATAATGAAATAAAATAGCAATGCTCCCTGTGCAGTCAGATCATATATATCATCTAGGATATGTACTTTTATTCTTACATTTTCAAAATATTTGCCTCTATTATCAATACTAGTATTTGAACCAATGAATAAAAGCTTTACAAATATGATACACAGAAGTATAATTGACAAAATGTGTCAAACTGTCATGCTTTCCATCCCAGGTACAAAATCCAGCTCAAATAAAATTTTATTTTGTTAATTTATGTCAAATATAAATTTTCATATAATTTTATTCAGTCATGGCTGCAAATAATTTGAAGATAGAAAAATCATTAGTTCATTAAGTATAATAAAAATTTATAGACACTGACTCAGTTTGCAGTGATCACAGAGATCTTTACAGCATATTTGTAAAGATTTTTACCACAAGAGCATTTGTTAATTCACATTTGTTTAAGTTGTTTCATTTTCATAAGTACCTGAAATCATATGGTAAAACTTAATAGGCATTTGCAAATAGACAGTTTATAATTTTATGGTTTGTGCATATTCAAATTCTTCCAGTAAGCAAATGTAATTTATTCCCTACTCTTGCCCTCATTTTCTTTTTAAATAAAATGTGTCATGTTTTATAATTATGTCTGTTCTCCTTGTCTCTCCTCATACACTTTCCTTTGTCACCCAGATTCTCCTGTGCATAGACATGCAGCCTCTCACCAGGAACTACAAAGATGCACAAGCCATAAGGTAGCACAGACTGAAGCTCTGTAACTTGTTCATGTCTGGTATCCTAGGCACCCTGGAATACCTAAACCACCCTACAAAACTGAAATAACAAAGAATTGATAGGAAGATTCCCTTTTAATCCCACATGGAAAGCAAAATAATTTTACTTACTATTTCTCTTGTAGTTATTCTGAGATAAAAAGAAGAGAAAGGTAAAATTATTTAGTAGACTAAATTAATGAAAATAAACTGGGGTACAAGCAGGTGTCAGCATTCAGAGAAGTAACTGATTTCACTATGTAAGGAAGCACTACATCTAGGATGACTCACCAAAACCAAAAGGGTGCTTAAAAATGAAAAATAGTGTGAACAATCTACTGTATAAAAGTAAGAAAAATGAGCTGACAAGCAATCTAAATATTTTTGCTTAAATTATTTATTGTTATATTTATTACATAATTTCTACAAATCACACTTTTAACATACACATTTTTTTAAACACAATTTTTAGAGACTACATTTGCAGGAATAGAAAGACAAATACTGTGTAATCTCACATGGAATGTAAAACCATCTAACCAGTTGAAGCAGAGAGCAGGATGGTAATTACCAAAGGTTGCATGACAGAGTGACAGGGGAACCAGGAGAATTTGGTCAAAAGGAACAATGATTCAATTAGGCAGAATGAATAAATTCTTGAGATCTGTTGTACAGCATGATGACTATAGTTAATAACAATGTGTGGTACACTTGAAAATTGCTAAGAGAGTAAACTTTAAATGTTATCACAAAAAGGTAAGTATGAGATGATAGGTGTGTTAATTCTTTGGTTTAATCATCTCTCTAAATATAGATGTCAAAATATTATCTTATGTATCATAAATAAGTACAATTTTGTATGTCATTACACCTTACTAAACACTTGAAAAAATAAAATTAATTGAAAACACAAACAAAAATCAGAAGCTTTTGTACTGAGTAAAGCAAAACAGTTTCTACTACATTGAGTGACTGGTTTTCTCTGCTATCCCTAAAATAATGTACAATTATAATGTTTCACAGCTTTGAACTTAAAATTTGTGAGTCAAACTTGAACTACAGTCAGACTCCTGGGTAAAATCAATTGCCAAGATGCTTTTCTCCATTTGGCATCTGGATATACTGACTGTCCTTTGGTACTCTCAGTATTTTCCACCTTAGATTGCAATTTCATTTCTCCTCTGTTTCTGGAAATTTCAGCCAATAGGTGACATGGCCAGGAGTTTATAAAACAGAATGACAAAGGAGAGCATGTACTTCATCTCCATTTCTTTCCTGCAAGTTTCTAACAGCAACTAAAACTTTCGACGCTGAGAGTCCAGCTGAACTACTTCCCTGGGCACCAGGGATTGAACTCACAACCTCGCGCCTGCCAGTACAGGCGCTTAAGGCACTGAGCCAAACTCCTGGCCCCTTATTTCTGGAATCAGACAACACTAGCCTTCCTTCGCTCTTGCAGGCCCAAGAGTGGTGATGGTTTATCATTCACTGTACTAGTAGTACCCTGAAGCTGAAACATTTGTTGTTGACTTGTCAAATTTTGCTTTCGCTTCTTGTTGGAATTTCATAAAAATATGCCTTTTCTTTTTCTGTGGAACTATTAAGGATACAAATGATGACTATAATAGCTTATAAGAAAGTATTAAGTTTTATAGGTAAATGGATACGACTTGAGACCAAACTCATAAGTGAAATAAATCAAATTCACATGTGTGTAAATGCCATATTGTCTCCATAGTGTAAGAAACTGAAAAGTAAATAAGATCCAAAATCTTCAGTAAATACTGTGAAAGGATAAAAAACTGCTTAAAGGGAAAAAAATAACTTGGATAGGGAAAAGCAGAAAAGAAGGAAGGGAATAGGAAAAATATAAATTTGTATAGATACACTTAAGATAGCTAAGATGATTATACTACTAATTCTATTAGTTCTTCAAACAAAACAGTTAATACTTATAGGATTAGATCAATTTTGCATGTCTATATCTGGTAATCTGAGTAACTCTTTTGAAGGTAACTATACAAAATAGCTACCTTTGTTAAGTTCCTACCATCTTTGAAAACCTGTATTGTTACTGTTTTGGGGTTTGTTATTATTGTTGTTTATTTGTCTCTTCTGTTTCTTGTTTTTCTTGTATTTTATTTTGTTATGTTTTATTTTTCCCTCTTTAAAAATAAAGAATGTATTAAATGAGAAAACAACCACAGAATATTATAGTACTGAGGTCACTGACAAAAGATTGTGACTGATAGCTTAGTGTGGTGGCACAAGTCCATAACCCAGCACTCTGGAGAAAGAGGCAAGAGGATTGCTGCAAGTTTCAGACCAGTTTGGGATACATAGTGAGATCAGGTCCCCTTTGAACTATGTAGTGAGATCCAGTCTCAAAAATAAATAAATAATAGATAAATAAAGACTGATATGAGACTACATGTGTAAAATAAAGTTGTAAATTACTTAAGATAGCAAAGACAGTGACATTGATTTCACAAGAATTAACTAATGAAAAAGAGGAGGAAGAGGAAAAGAAGGAAGAGAAAGAGGAGAAAGAAGAAAGAGGAGGATGGGGAGGAAAAGGAGGAAAAGGAGGAAGAGGAGGGACAAAGGAGGGGAAAGGTAATGGAGAGAGAAGAGGGGGAGGGGGGAGGGGAGGGAAGAGGGATGATCAGAAGAAGAAACTAGAAAAACCAGAATAGCTGAAATAATTTAAAATACAATAAATTGACAGATTCACACTACCCAATCTTACATATTTCTATAAAAATTACAGTATTTGAGACTATGTGGTATTGATAAAAAGATAGACACACAGATCAGTGAAATAAAATCCAGAAATAAACTCACACATACAAGATCAATCAATTTTTAATATAAGTTCAAAGAAAATACTATGCAGAATGGTGTTTTCAACAAATGATGTCAAATGAATTAGGTATCCATATATAAAATAATAAGCTTCAAAACATTTCATGCTATATAAAATTATTAAGACTAATTATAGATTTAAATATAAAATCTTAAACTATATAACTCCTGGAAAGAAAACAGTAATACTATAATCTTGGGTTAAGAAAGTACAATTTAGCTACACTAGCAAAAGTGCAATTTGTAGAAGAGATAAAGTGGTCTTTATAACACATAACTTTTTCTCTGCAAAAAACATTGCAAAGAAATTAAACAAAAAACAAAGTCATCCGACGGAGCAAATATTTACCAGATTAATGTGGTAAGAAACTTGTGTTCCAAATGTATCCAGAACTCTCAAAATTAAATAGTGAGAAAATTTAACTTACAATTAAGCAAAAAATTTGAACGGATACATCACAAAAGAAGGTATATAGAGGGAAATAAGCAATGAAAGTAGATTCAACATTGTCAGTCACCAGGGAAGAGTTAATAATAATTCAGTCACAACTGAATACAAAAAACAGATCCCTAGTGGAATGCTAAAATCAGAGAAATTGATAGTACTGAGTGTTGACAGGGATATGGAACAACTGGCATTTTCATACACTGCTAGTAGGAATTCAAAATGGTACACCAACTTTGTACAATAATTTTCCAAATACTTGTGAAGTTAAAATGCTCTTACCGTGTGACTTAGTAACCCCACACAGTTATACATAGTTACATAGTTATAGTCAAGAAATTTAAATTTTTATCATCACATAAAGACCTATATGTGAATGCGTATGGGAACTTTATTCATAATAGCTCCAAAATGGAACCTGCCCAAATGTCCCTCTGTTGACAATCAAGCAGATATAGATCCATCGAATAGATTACTGCTCAGTGATTAAAAAAAGGATTAATTATTAAGAGTTGCAAAGAGAAAAAAACTGAACAACAGTCAATTTTGCCAAGTGAAAGAAGACGCAAAAGGATATATATTCATTATCTCATCTTTGTATCAGTCATGGAATTATAAAATATAAGCACAGGAAACAGATCATTGATTTACAATATTGGGATCAAGAAAGGGGTCTGGCTAACCGAATTTTGAAGGAAATGTGTGTGTTAATGAAATATGTAATACATACATTAATCATGGAGTGTTATCGATTGCACTATCATGTGCATTTCCCAGGGTTATGCAACTTTACACTAAGAAAACACACAGTTTATTGTAATAATTTTTAGAGCAATACACCTTACTTTTAAAAAGCGAAAATGTCCAACATTAATGTAATAATTACATGCTGCAAACATGCTAACAAAAATTTTAAAGTTTAAATAAATAAAGAGTAAATATGTATTTTGTAGCAGTTTGACTAGAGATAAGTATTTTTTGAGAGTAGGTTGATCGGCTCTAAGAGCATAATGAAATAAATACTAACTGTGTCCTGGAGAAGATACATCTATTAAATGCAGAATGATACTGTTTCTGTCATAATTTACCTATTTTTAGAACACCATTGCACCTCTTAATTTTTAATGGGATGTTCTTGGTTTCAGAATTTCCTCTCTACCTATGGTAATACATTTACATTATAAATCTACTGTTAAAACTATTATCTAACTTCTATTTGGTACTCTTCATGTTGGGCACCTGTATAGCTTAATTAACATTACTCTGGTCCGATGGAGTTTAAGGCAATTTAAATATTGCCTTAAAGAGTCATTTCAGAAGTGGATGTGTTGAAATAGGACCCCCAAAAACCTTACATTCTTCTCATTTTTAAAGTATATTTAGATATTGTATTCTACATACTGAATTCTGTTAATTATTCTTTGTGGTATATTGATTTGTTTCTCTACCATAACTGGCAGCTTTTATAGAAAAGCTGTCCACTTTTTTTTTTTTACAAAAAAAGGTCCACTTTTTTTTTTACAAAAACAGGAAATTTTACTGTGTATTTCTCATCACATTATTATAAGCCACTACTTGTTGTTCTCCAACTTTGATGCTAAGATGGATCACCAGATTCAGTTGGATCCATTATGACACGTCCATTTTAAAGCTTCCTATCATTCTTTAACTCGACAATTTTAGCTTCCAAGTATCACCAATACCTACATCATTTCTTTCAGGAGGACTTACCAAATGGTGATTTTCTGATTCTACTATTTCTTCTCCATTTATTCTCTATTCTCCTATAGAAAGAACTATCTCATGTTCAATACTTTTCTTTCCTATTTACATAGAAAAGGCAAAAAAAGTTGATCCCTTAATAATAGAAGTCTTTTCAAATAATGAATTGAAACCAAGCAATTCTCCAACAGTGGCTAATGAACTGTTTATGTGTTCACAAGTATGCAGATTTAAATATCATTATGAAAACTCATGAAATGTTATTTATGCAGTGTGATTCAATTCTTCGCAATTATTTTTTCCTTTCTCAAACCTCACCATATTATTCCACTGTAAATGCAGTCAGACTAGTTCCTGTATCTTTTTCACAACTCCATCGGACCTCTATTCATTTCTTGTTTTTTGACACAAATTTATGTCCCAGTTGCATATTTTACATTTCTTTTAGCTTGTCTAGAAGAACACCTTGTTAGAACACCAAGTTTATTCTACTGAGAAAGGGTATTAAGATGTTTTTTGTGCTAGAGATACTTATTGGTTATCTTTGCTTCTAGGTATTTTCATTGTCGAGTTAGAAAACACTGTTACAAAGCAGAAAAAAGAAGACATGAGTTGATCTTGATGTTTCCAAATACAGTTTAGTATTGCATAAGATTTTTACTTGATTTTAAAAGTATGCCTCTCGATTTTTGCATTGACAATTCTGGTACATGAAAGCATTGGTATTTTGTTTTTATTGATCTTAAAAAGACTTGCAATATTTTTGAAGCAGAACACTAACATTATTTCTAACAATAGTGAATACAATTTACAATTTCTCCATGGTTTATCCTTGAAAATATCCTACTAAGTATACAAAATCAAATGCTGTGTTATAGAATTACTTGGAATTAAATTTCTTAGGAAAGTGAGGTCATCCCTTAATATATAGCAATATACAGTGTTAGAATAAAATTATCCATGACAATTTATTATGTTTGTTTAGTTTTTAGTTATCAAATATCTTTTTTGGCATTTCAGAATTATTTTACTAATTGGAACAAAAATATTTTCATAAACTTGTTATTCATATTTTTTATATGGTTTTTAATTTTATAGTAGCCATTTGTGGTATATTCATGTAGCTTTTAAATTTACATGGAGCTTAAAATATGTTCAAATGTGTCAGATATTATTTCCTTCTAGTTCTTTTATTCTTCTGATTTTTTAAAGAGAAATAAAGCACAGAAAAATTAGAAAGCAAACAAACAAACAAACAAACAAAACAATAACAAAAGCCGAACAGTGGCAACTATCTTGAAGATAACAATATGTAATATGATGACTACTATTAAATTCCTATCATCGTATTTTAAAATCCTGTATCACTATTTTGTTGTAGTTGTTGTTATCAAATATCTTTCCAACATACATTATAGGAGACATGCTTGGAAAATTGAAATAAGTGTTCCTTCTAGGCCAGGGATCTGATTTCTTTCCTCAGGAAAATAAAAGTAACGCCTCCTTCTGGGTAAAGTTTAGGCAAGTTTGCAAGCAATTCCCTTTAAAAAGTCAGGAATTCTTAAAGGTTCATCATTGATGCCATAAATCTATTCTATTTTCTGCATTTACCTGGTCTCCTCCATGTCACTTGGAAAGCAAGAGAAACCAATAAAAATGTTTTTGTGGTACCAGGGATTGAACTCATGACCTCATGCTTGCCAGGCAGGCACTTGTGCCACTGAGTTAAATCCCCGGCCCAAAGCCCTTTCTTTCTGTTCCAGAAATTTTTATGTCTTCAGCCAACACCTGTGAAATGAGGCCATCTAACTTGGGCTGAATCTCAGAACCTTCACAGTTCTTCAGATAATTAGCTTAATTATTTTCAATTCATTTTAACTTTGATGTATTATCTTTCTCCATTTTTTATTTAAGTTAATCACTGCAGAGCATACTGCTATGATTGTAAAGTCAAATCATTACAGTAAGTATATTCACTGAAATCTGTCTTTTGTCTATGTCTGCATCCTTTCAACCTTCAATTTTTTTCTACCCACAGATAAGCATTTTTACTATTTTATTGATATTTTCACTTATTTAAAATAGAAATTCAGACAGAAAATATAGATATAGATGATATAGAGATAGAAATAGACATGGATGACATAGACATAGAAGTATATAGAAATATAGGAGGAGATAGACTAATATGCATGAAAAACCTTCCATAGGATTCTAAAACTATTGATTCTAGTACCTATTGCAATTGGGAATTGGAAAACCACAATAAATTGGCTAGTAAAAAACTAAGGTCTTAGATACAGACTTTCTTGGAACACATTAGTGCTCAGTGAATAGCAAAAAAGTCCCTGTGGTGCTACAGCAATAAAATTGACTGGAAACTCACCCTAGATTTTTAGGGCTTGCTTCATCTAAATACTATCTGTGTTTCATTTAACAATACCCACTCTTTTATAAAATAGGCAAAATAGGAGAGACTAGTACAATGGCATAATAGTAAACCAGATCTGTAGGAAAGGGAAAAAAAATAATTCTGATTATAATTGTAGCAAATTTCCATGATGCAAGCATTCCCAGTGCAGGGATGATTTCAAGTTACCGACATGGTGGTCCTGCTCATGGAGTTCTGCCCAAATGGGTGTATTCACACGCTGCACAACATACAGAATAAGCTTTTTCCTTTCTTTTCATTTCTTTTCTTTTCTTTTATCTTTTCTTTTGGTCGTGTACTTATTGGATCCATCAAGCTCCCAAATCAACAACCAGCAGCAGTGACACAAAATTACACATTGTGCTATATTTACCTGTGTCACCCTCATGGGAAGCAAGAACACTGAAGAAAACATAGTACTAATGTTTCATGCTGCGCTACCTCAAAATTGCCTGTCTCATTCCAAATGCTCAAGGTCAAAGCTGCCTATAACTTACATACTACCCAAATTTGAGACAGTAGATTGTGTCCTTTGAAAGATCCACAGTGCCAGTTTTTCTTTGGAACAGAATCACTATGTTACTTTTCTTATGCAAAGATTTGAAATAATATCCAAATATTACATATTTGATTGAATATGATTATGTTTACTTAGCCATTTCTTTTAAGAAATAAAATTAACTGCAGTTTATGTAATTGAAGGAGTCATTGCACATTATTTTAAACTGATGAAATAGAATTTCTTCTTCCATTAAATGAAAGGACCGACTTAACCATTAGAAGGTGCATAAAGATATATCAATGAATAGCAAAAGTTTTTGTAAGTAATATCTTCAAGAGAAACTGTAAAAACTTTACAATTAGCAATTTTTTAAATCAGGAGGTGGGGTGAGTCAGTAAGATTTATGGGTCCTCTTCTAAAACAACCATCTTCAAACTCCGTGTAGACAAGCTCCTGTTCCTTCAAAGCAGTCATACCTAAACTGGGCATGGGAGTGCATGTGTCTAATCCCAGCATTAGGAGGCTAAAATAGGAGAATCACTGAGAATTCCAAGCCAGCCTGAAATAAATAACAAGATCTTGTCCCAAACAAATAAAAAAAAATAAAAAATAAAGCAATCATTCCTGGAGACCTAAAATAAAACACTGGCAAAAGCCAAGCTACCACTGCTGAAAACAGATGGGTGACCTTGCCAGGCCTTAGGGTATAGTCAAAAATTGTTTTTTGAAGCACAGAAAAGTATAATAAAATAATAACTGTAAACATTAAAAACAAGCCGGCCTAGTATAAACAACCATTATTTAGTTCCATGGATACAAAGTATCCAAAATCCCTGAGATGAGTCAGTGAACAATAACAGAAAAGAATAAAAAAATATCAAAAGAAAGAACCTAAGATTCATAAGCTTATTCTGGCTAAAGGGCAGAGATTTATGCAGGCAGCAGTTAATGAAAAGACTAACAATGCCATGTTACAAGAAAGGAAGAAAGAATGCATTTTCATAATCACTACCTTCCAGTAAAAAAATCCTCAGATTTGAAATTCACAACTGTATAATATGACTGTGGAGTGTATAACACACCAAATGACAAAATATAGTTTATAAGTCTTCAAAGATAAGTTTATTCTTTAGAAATGGCACTCATTACATACATAATATACAACAGAACCATGAGTACAAGCAACTATACCATAAAATCAAAATTACCCATAGCATTTCTATAGGGGTGCTGGATTGAAGAATAAAATAAATACCAAATAATATGAGCCAAATAGAATACGCTGTACATGAATATAACTAATGTGTTGAGTGAGTAGAATTGGATTTTTAAAAAAATTTAATTTCTCTCTCTTGGCCCAGTCAAACTCATTTTGTGAAATAGTTCTTCCTCTTCACCTAGTTGAGATCTAGCACAAGCCCAATAGCTTTTCCACTTTTTCTCAGACAGTTAAAATGCCTGCAGATTCAATAATCTTTATACTCAGCCTTGTATGGCAAAAAATAAATAAACTCCAACTTTCATTTAAAGCTAAATCTCCAGTATAAGTTTACCTAAACTCTGTTATAAGAAAAGAAAGAAAATTAAATGAAAGTTGAATGTGGAAAGAGAAGAGAAAGCAAATAAAGAGAAGAGAAGAAAAATGTCTAAACTGATCACCCTTTTGGGATTGCGTGAGGCTGGCAGTGCTGAGTGGGCATCCCTTAGCTGCATCTCTCTGTACCAGTGGCCACTTGGCCCCAAGCCTGCCTGTGAAGAAGAGGGGGTAAAGGAGTAGAAGTAAGGAAAAAAAAATGTTAGACTTGAGAGTCCCAATCTCGTATTACTTTCATTTCTGATGACCCTGGGAAAGTTTTAAAGCACACTTCTCTTTTTCTTTTGGTAGCATTTCTCTCTGGACCTTACTGATTGCAACTGCCTGCTATTTAAAACTCCCCCTCAGAATCTCTGTATGTCACCTTGCCTGACCAGGACACCATTGTAAGCCTGACTCCTGAAAATTCTGTACCATGGATTTACCAAGAGCGTTATTAATTTCATGTCTTATAGAACCTGTTCTCTGCCATGCTGTCTCCTTCAACCCTGCTCATCTCCAATTTAGTTTGCTAATAAGTATCAGTTAGGTATTTGCCTGCCCTCCCCCCCCCCCATCTACAGAACACATTCAACTCACACAACAGAGTCTTCCTTAAGGCAACACCAGAAGGCCTGGACTGCTAAGAAAGTGCCACTCTCCCCACAGAAATAGCAGGGAGGTGGATCACAACATAGTACTCTTTACAATTTAGATAAAGAAATTCTCTCCCAAGTTTCCAGCCCCTGGAATTTCAATCCATCCACAGCACTGGTTTCTATAAAACCAGTGTCCCTATGTTCCCTTTCCAACTCTCATCACTTGATTTGGAGTGTGGGGGAACTCATCACTTGTGGTTTTGCATTGCCCTTCAAAGCACACAGAGGTACTGAACCCAGCCCAGACCAGTCCAGAGCTCCAGAGCTGTTCATCAGGGAGTGGCCAGCATAGCTGCAGGGCCTTGGAGAATTTGAGCTCTGCCCACTAGAGCACAAGGTGAGAGCTCCATTGTTCAGGGGTACCACCCAGTGGGTCCTAGAGGTTGCAAACTCTGCCCTGCCAGAAGCAAGGTTCTCTGCACCATACACGGGGGGCACGCTCTGACTTGCGCCACACTCCAGAGGCTCTGAACTCCTTACAGCAAGATGCAAGGTCCCAGTGGTGCCACACTCCAGGGTGTGCTCTGCCTAGCCGCCTGGGTCCAGGAGATTCTGAACTTCACTTAGCCAGGCATGAGTCCCCAGCACCACACCCCAGGGGTGTGTCTCTGCTAGCCACCTGGGTAGCAGAGGTTCTGAACTCTACACAGATAGGTTCTAGGCCCAGGCAACAAACTCCAGGGGTGTGCCCCTGCTAGGTGCTGGGAGGATACAAACTTTGTCAAACTAGCATCCCAGAGCAACCCAACAAATTACATCAGGGGAACACAAGGCCAGCCTCACAGGCCACAGAGCACAAGGATCCAGCACCCATAGTTTGGGGGTGTGCCCCAGCTAGCCACGGGGATGTTGAAGGATTGAAGCTCTACCCAGCACAGTGTTCCAGGGCAACCCATAGGGAGGCTGCCTAGCCAGCCACACAGGTCCCAGAAGAAAATGACAAAACCAAAGAGCAAGATGCAGTCTCAGTCCCCCAGCCTACCGAGAACAAACCCAAGAGACACTGAAATGGAAGACACTGGAAATCACACAACTGAACTTTCTGAAATGATAGCAACTGAAGTAAAGAAACAACTCCACGAAGCTATAGAGGAAATCAGATCAGAAATTATCTCTCAGCTAAAAAATGAAATGACAAACCTTATGAAAGAAATGCTGTGTTATCTAAAGAAGATCAAGATAAAAAAAGTAGAAGAACATAAGAAAATGATGGAAACTTTGAATGAACAAAATAAGACACAAATAGAATGCATGAAACAGATTCAAAGGGAAATTCAGGAAATTAAAAATTCTACTGAAAGTTGGCAAAACCACTTGAATGAAGCTGAAGATAGAGTCTCAGACCTTGAAGACAGCATGGAAGCTTACAATCACAAAAGAAAAGATCTCTTATAAAGTAACAAGGAACCACAAAACAACAATTCAACAGCTGCAAGATGATGCCAAAAGAAACAATATAAGATTAATAGGCATCAGTGAAAAAGCATAGGTCAATACTAAGACTCGTGAAGACTATTTGCAGAAATAATAGCAGAAAATTTTCCAAACATGGGAAGAGAATCTGATATACACATAAATGAGGCATACAGAACCCCAATTAACCATAACCAAAATAAATCTTCACCCAGACGTATAAGAATTAGGAAATCAGAAATTCAGCACAAGAACAGAATACTAAAAGCTGTCAGAGAAAAGAAACAGATCACCTACGAAGGAAAGCCTATCAGAATTATGGCAGACTTCTCAACACAAACCTTCAAGTCGAGAAGAATTTGGCGTGAAGTATTGCACTGCCCTTCAAACTTAGACCAAAACTCAGACCAAAATAGTGCCATTATAATATCCTATAATAACAATTAGTTGTGCACAGATGATTTTATTTTTGTTCACATGAAATACAACTATCTCAATGTTACCAGGGAAACACATCTAAGATGAAACATGGTTAACTGGTTACAATTAAACTGTAAGTTGGACCAGTCCTACCATGATTTCAGGAATAACTGTATTCTTGTACATGATCCTGGCAAAACATTAAAATAGCTACTATTTACACAGATACTTGTAATTTAAAAAATACTGTAAAGATTAAACAGTAAACCAGGTGTGACTGTGGCCCACACCTATAATCCCAGCTACTTGAGGCAGAAGGATCAAGGCCAGCCTGGGGCTTGATTCCATTGCAAAATAGGAAATGAAAAGGTTGGGAATGGAATTTAGTGTTAGAGTATCTCTGGGTTCAATTCCCAGCAACTGTCTTCTTGAACTTAATGTTAGTATCCAGTATCCAAAATGCATCACACACACACACACACACACACACACACACACACACACACTGCACTGATTAAATCGATGAGTATTTCTAATGATATGGAAATGGATCAGAGCATATAAAAATCCCAAGTGTTTGGGAAGGTTGCATAACGCCTATGGTACTTACAATATCACAGTAAAACAAAACCAAACACAATACATGTATAGAGACAAAAGTGAATTGGATAATTGAAACAATTATCTTGAGCATTCATGACTAATTTGCTGAAATAATCCCTAAAATATCCAGATAACAACAATTACAGACTGTGAGTGCAAAGAGTCTGAAAGAGGAATCATCTCAAACCAGCACTACATTATTGGGGAGTGAAATATTGTTGTTTTGGGGAAGAAATGGGTTTTTTAAATTTTCTGTTTAACATATGGTTACCAAGGGCAAGTTTCTTCCCGAAAGAAGAAAAACTAACAAGCATATGCTGAAAGAGTGAAATCTGGTGGAAGGATCCAAAGCTGCAGGGCAGTTTTGCCAGTGATTTACCACTTGATAATGGGAAAAAATATTTCAACTGTTCTGAAGTTTTCCTCCAAGTATTTTCTGTTGCATATTTATTTCCTCCCTCTGTCCCTCCCTTCCTAACACCCTTCCTTCCTTCTTCCCTTCCTCCCTTCCTTTTTTCCATCCTTTGTTTTCAGGAGAGATGGACATTGGAATATAATTTTAAATAAAATATAAAAATTTAGATTAGTTTGAGATTTTCAGAAAAACTGGAAAAGTAATTCCCTTATACCTCTTCCCCTAGAATAACATCTTGCGTTACCAAGGTACCCTTGAAACACCTAAGAAATCAACATTGGCGTATTACAAATATTTCATTTTAGATTTCTTTAGTTTTCTACTAATGCACTTTTTCTGTTGTAGGATTCCATTCAGGATAACATATTATAATTAATCATCTTGCCTCTTTTATCTGTTCTGTGATATTTTCTCAGATTGCTTTAGGGACTTTGATAGCTTTCTGTGTATCAGTAAGGCATTTTGAACAATTTGGATCTTTGTGATGCTTTTCTCATGGTTCATACAGTGCTGTACCTTTTAAGGAAAAATATCAGAAAAGTGTTCCTCCTTATGCACTACTGAGTACATGTTATCAACATGACTGGTAATGTAATTTTGATCACCTGACCAGGTAGTGTTTGCAGAAACTCTTCACTGTAAATTAATATAATTTTTCCTCTTTCTACCCTGTAGTCTTTAGAAGCAAGTCATTAAGTGCAAGAATACTCAGGAGAAGGGGAAGTGGGCAAAACACATTTTAAAGTACATAATTGTCTTTAACAATTATCTGGAGACTGCTTATTTCACTGAGCACAAAATAAGTTAACCTACATCATATATTGAGAAGAAAAGAAAAAAAGATAGTTCCATGCAGCTTAATTTATCATTTCAATTCAGATTTTTTTTTGCCTTTTCAGTGACTGATGTTGCACAATATGACACAAAACTTTAATAACTATTTCAAATATGCTTTTAATACTTAAAGAAAACAGTACATTTATAAATAAAAATTCTACTACCTGATAGTAATTTTGTCATTATGCCAATTATCTTAAGAACCAAATATACTTACAAATAGCTTACCTTAATACTTAAAATAAGTCTTTTTATTACATTAAGCCTCACTTGTTAGTACTGTATACATTCTTTGTAGATAAAGATGCATGAAGGAAATTTAAACTGCTTATGATCTAAAATGCACAGGATTTTAATTGCCTGGTCTTCAATTACATGTATTTATAAACTTTTCATTCAAAACGCCTTTCGGAAAGATTGTGCACATTTACATTTTCTCCTGTCATACATTGAGTACCCTTTTCTTTCATAAGTACTGTAAAAATCGGCATGCATTCGGAAGCATAGGTCAACTTGTCATAAGTAATTGGAAGGATATCTGCAGCATACACTTGAAGGGACCCTGCTGCATATATTGGCATAGCATTTCTTTTTGTTTAAATAACTTTTCTCACCACCCATGTTCCATCAGTCGGAAGCTGTGATTGGTAGCATACAGAAAATAATGGCAGTACTTCCAAGAGGAAAGGGGGCATAATGCTGCTAGCTGAAAAACAGACTGAAAATTTAACATATTACAGACACAAAAAAGCCCAGATGGAGAAAATGGAAGTAGGCGTGGAAACAGTAGTAATGGAGGAAGAAGTGAAGGAACAAATCCCATATATAGTTGGAGAGTGGTCTTCAATCGTGCAGAGCAGCAACCTAGCTTAAGCAGAAGGTTAAAGGAGACTGACCTGCTCAGAATGAGAGGAGGAAGGAGAAAAACGTAAGAGGAGCAATGTGCCAACCCAACCAAAAGAAGCAGAACCTTCCTTACAAACATGCCTTTTGATATGAGATGGCAGTTCCCAAAAGAAATAGTGGAGTAGCTTAGGTAGAGCCCTCAATGGATGCAGAAAGAAGGCCAAGGGGATGTGCAGTTCTTCAGTTCAATGTGGAAGAGAGCAAAACAAAAGCTGGTGAAGTTCTAGACCTATGTAGTCTGCATAGATGACCACGGAACATCAGAGAAGATCCTGATGGTGATCACTCCAGGAGACCAATGCAAAAGACAGGCAGATTTGGAAGCACAGTATTTGGAGTCAATCTGGTTTACAAAATTTACTGTAGGCTGACCTGAAGATGTTGAAGGAGAAGTGCAAGGGGTAGTTGTGGTTAAATTTCAGTGGCCAGAGGAGGGTAAGAGAATCTGCCCAGATGACTAGCAGGAAGCTATGTGGCCTAGAGAGTGACATTCCAACCAACAGAAATGCTTAAGCAGCTGGCTTTTTAAACATTGATACTAGACCTCTAAATTTGTAAATTTTCTTATTAGCCATGTTAATTTGTTGCTTGAATGTATAAAGCTGTTTGTAAAATCCAGTAGCTTTTTTGAAGTAATTTGAATTACATTTTGAATGCTTGAAGTTCCATTTGACTATTGCCATTGAGATTACAGAGTGTGCAAAGTTTTTTTGCAATTGTACCATCTTGTTGACATCAAATATGATTTTTATAATAAATAGCAGATCTTTAAAAAAAGGGAGAATCATACTGGAACACCTTAGAGAGACACAAGTTAACTTTCAGTACAAGATAAGAGTTTTCTACAACTTAATTGAAAATAATAATATTCACTTCTATAATCAACAAATGTATATTGATTTTTTGAATACTTACACATGACAATTGCTCATCTTGTATCTGAGTTTTAAGAGAAATTGCTTGCCTTTCCAAGGTGTTATTGGAAAATTGTTTAGCAGGCATACACAGGACCACATAAATATCTAGGAGAATGTGCCTTTTTTTTTTTTTTTTGCCTTTCATTAACTGTTGCTCAGAGGCTGTGAAATTAGCTCTTCTTCATAGATTTTTGTCTAGTAGTAATTAAAATTATTTTTTCTCATAGAAATGAAACGTTAAATTTCTTATTGTATTGCCTTGTGAGAAATTAACCAGCGTTGTATCTGAGCTATCAATATTATTTTTCTTCCATGTCTAAGAGTTTCCCTAAACTATTGTATTTTAACGTCCTTCTTGTCTTCTTATTAAAGAGTCAGATAAATTGTTAATGCATTTTTATTTGATATTAGATGAAAGTCATTTTGCTTTAGCATGAGGATGCCTTAGTGTACATAATAAGCAAAAAGCTTTGTGCTTTTTGTAAATCATAATCTGATGGAATAAAAATAATGCAAAAAGAAACAAGGTACATACAGGATTGTGCTACAACTTGATAATTATGGTATAGAAAAATAAGAAACTGGAAAAATAATTGCAAGAGTACAAATTATAATTTATTTTATTTTATTTTATTTTATTTTTTTGCAACACCAGGGATTGAACTCACAACCTCACACCTGTCAGACAGGCGCTTAAGTTACTGAGCCAAACTCCTGGCCCTGGCTTTTTGAGGCAGGGTGGCACTGTGTAGCTCAGGCCGGCCTTGTGCTCACGTTGTAGCCCAAGCGGGCCTTGAACTCACAACGTTCCTCCTACCTCAGCCTCCTGAGTGCTGGGATTAAAGGTGTGTGCCACCAAGCCCGGCTCAAATTGTAATTTTAAATAGGGTGTAGACAAGGCCTGAGTGTAAATGTGATATTTGAGCAAATATTCGTAATAAAAGAATAAGTTATGGGGATTTCCAGGAAAAAGCCTTGAGGGCAGGAAACAGCATGGCTAGAATTCCTGCAGTGGAAGTATTCTCAGCATAATAGCGACAAACGAGGGACCAGAAACATGAGAACGGAAGGGATGTTATTGTGATGTTACTCTGATTGAAATTAGGAGTTTCTGAGGATTAGATGATATAATCTGGCTTCCTTTTTCAGAAAAGCATTCTAATTGCTCTGTTCAGAATAGATTTGTGGAATCAAAGAACAGAAAAGCAATATAAATCAGAGACAGCAGGGTCCCGCACCAGTGTGGTTGGGAGGGAGTAGGTGAAAAGTATTCTCACCCTATAAAACAATATTACACCACCTGCCAAAGAGTTTGGCCATAGAGGTGAAACAAAGACCTAGGACCAAAGGAGTCACTATTATATCAATACTACGCAGAGCAGAAAACATCTGAACAACTAAGAAGAAAAAATTACTGCATCCTCCTTTGCAAATTTTCCCTTACTGTATGGAAAGAATTTTATGATACACTAATTGAGAGACTTTTTTTAATTTTATGAATATAAATATAATGTATGCTCATTGTGGAGCAATGGAAAAATGCAAAACATTATTACCACAACTTAAAACAATTAATCTCTCGAACAGTTTCTAATCCAAGAGTAATTCATGCAATAAAATACACCAGCTATGGTGATTAAGGTTATTAGTCTCAAAGTTAGAGCTAGAAACAGTGAATTTGGGGGGTTTGCTTTTTGTTTTAAACTTTAAATTATTGAATCCACTGTTCGAATGTCTTACTAGGAAGAGAAATATATAAAGCAGTTAAATGTAAAATGATTTTATTCCTTTGTGGCACTTAAGTTTGAGCCCAGGGCCTTTACATCCCCAATCCTTTCTTGTTTTCTAGTTTAGAGACAGGTTCTCACTAAGTAGCTAAATCACCCATGTTGGGCTCCAACATGCAGTCCTCCTGATTCTGCCTACCAGAGTGCTAGGAATACATGCATGTGCCACTACACCCAGTGTCTTAGTTACTTTCTTAATGGGGACAAAATACATGACACCTACAAGTTAAAGGAAGAAAGGTTCATTCTAGCTCAGTTTGTAGAGGTTTCAGTCATAGTTGGCTGGTTCCAAGGCAAAGCTACATGGCAGGCAAACATGGCAGAGCAGAAATAATCCATGGTGTGGCAGGCAAGAAGTAGTGAAGCAGTGAGCCTTCCACACCCAGGACAGGCCTTCCCATCATCCACACCCAGAACTGTGCTAAACCAACCAGTGGACTAATCCACTCATCATACATTAATCAAGTATCACACAACCATGATCTAATCAACTCCCAAAAACCTCACCTATGAGTATACAAGGTTTTCAGGCAACATCTAAATATAAGCCATAACACTCAGCAAGACAATACTTCTTGAAGCTGGGATTTGTGAACAGAAACCCAAATTATTTAGAAACCTTCCCTCTGCACCAATCTGAACCTCCCCAAGATATTCAGGGTTCAGGAAAGCATGAAAGTTTCTCTAATCCAACATCTGTCCCCTAAACCCAGATAAATAGATATTTACATTCAAATAATATATATTCACTTACACATTTTTCACAGTAGTGATGGATTAAGAAAATAAAGCCATAGTTTTAAGTGGAAAAATAAATAAATAAACTGGGGACACTCCTGAATCAACCCTTTTTCTATCTATTTACAGTTCTGACCAAACTAACACAGCCAAAGAATTTTAGGAGTTGTCCAGTAAAGGCAAATATGGATCAGGAGATAAGACTTCAGTGTGTCAGTTCAAAAGGCATATTACACATTTGTTTTCAACTGATTCCACATGTCAAATTAAGTGGCAAGATTCAATTGAATTGCTTATGAAATATTTCTACTACTTTTTAAAGAGGAGCTGGACTTTTAGAACAGATTTTTAAAATGAAAACAAAGTGTCACCACAAGAAAACAAAAAAATATGGTATACTTACTATGTGGTTTTTCACCTCACTTCTGTTATTGATCTCCAAGTATATAAAGTACTATAAGAATAAAGAGTGCATTTAATTCCTAAATGGAAAAATAAGGGACAGGGGAAATCTGAATTTCTAGGATATCTATTAAACATCTAGTAATAATCTTATCAATAAGTTGCAATAAATAAACATCAATTTCTTTGGCTATATTTTAAAGATAAATGTAATTAAAGTTTTAAGATTCTAGGTTATTTTCAATCAAATAACCTTAGCAAGGACCATGAACCTTTCCCACACGTCTCTTTATTCATCTTTTCTTACCAGCAAATCTTCATTCGGCCCAATTTTCTTTCTTCTCTTCTATCCACAAAATTGCCTTCAAGCCCTATTGCTTTATTCTCAATATAAAGGGTCTCCCGGCTTCACACATACACACACACACACACCTAAAAATCCCTACATGCTCATTCCCTGTCTCCCATGTGCATCTCTGTGGACCAGGTTGTAATAGTTTTAAAAATCTAATTTTTGAAAAAACAAATACTCTTCTAAGGTTTTACTTTCAATAAATGGTGAATGTGGGGGAAATTATTTATATTAAAATTTAATGGTTTGCCTCTGTCACCTATATGCAAGAGAAACTAAATCATGTAGCATATCTTATAATACATGTTCTCAATTATATTTATATTATTTTCCTCCCACTGCTAAATGTGGTCAGCAGTGTCATTTAAATGACTATTTATGATTTGGTATTTATGGTGTCTTCAATTTTCTTCACAGTTAAAGGTTTGAATGTGTTCATCTCTTTATTTTTTTAATTTTATTTTATTGGTACATTTTTGATACAGATAAAGATCACATTCATCATACAGAATTTGTAGCAGCACATATTAAATCTTGATTTTTCTTTTTATCCCCATTCCCCTTCCATCCTTCCAAATCTTCTCCTCCTTACTTACCAAAGCTTTGTTTCCATTTTTTCCTTTTCTTTTCTTTTCTTTCTTTTAGTTTTAAAATACTATACAGCAATCATGATTTCTTAGTATAAATTCTTAGAAATGAATTTATAAGTCAAAACACCTGGATAGTTTATCACTGTTAATATATATCACTGACACTTACTCTGGAAAGTTTATTGACTGATTTTATTGCATAAAAAGACTTTACTTTTTTTCTCAAATAAGATCTTATTTTTTAGGTCTTACTTATCCAAATTATTAATTTGATTGTGATGTAACATAATTCATTTTACAGTTTATCACAGATTTTAATCAGTCTTCAACTTAGAGCACAGGTTATAATTGCCCACTTTTTATTTCATTTGTCAATAAAACAAAATTTGTGAAATAGATCCAGCAACATAAGTAGTTTCAATAGTTATGAAAAAAACTATACTCTAGTATTTCTCACTGCCTATTTCATGTTTTTCTCTTTTTTTCCTGGAATGGCTTTATTCTACAGATTGTACATGAGAATATTCAGTGGGCCCTGTAATTTAGATATTTCTACTTTCAGCAATTGAACAGTAACCATAAAGGTATAGGTTACAAAATTAATGATAATTTTGCCCAAGCAGATATTTCAGTGTTGCCATTATGAGTTTGAGTTGGGGAGTAGTCATTCAGATAAATCACCTTCCTATCTCTGCACAATTTTGTTTACCAACAGACTCCTTGCTATCTCTATGGAGGAACGAATTCTCTTTTACTGTGAGAACTAGAACACAGAGTGAAAAAAAATCACTTAACAGATTTGAAGCAGAAACAAAGAAAAAATGAAGTTTCAAAACATTATGAGTGTTTTTCTAAAAATGGAATCTTGGGTAATAAAGTAGCAGAAACTTTTAAATTAGTTGCTGATTTTATCTAAATTTTTTACATTTATTCATGTTAAGTGAAGAAAATCAGGCAGTTCTTGCCTCTTTACAGCAAGGACCTTGAGAACATGGTGCATCAATATAAAAGCAAAACCAGGAAGAGTTCAAAACTGGTTCACGTGATTTTTTTAGCACATTCACAGCAAAGACTTATCTCTTAAAGAAAATGTAATTCAGGTGAAAATTCAGGAACCTGGACAAACATTCCCATAAGTTCCTAATAAAAGGGCATGAATAAAAGTCAGTGCGAGAATTTTAAGTATTTAACAGAGAAAGTACTGTGCATCAAATAGGTGTCTGCCAAGGCTTACCGTTTCAAATCAAAGAACTTCACTATAAAAGAGCCACAGTTCAGGAGGAAAAAGTCAATGAAAATAAGCCTGTTTGTCTTGGAAGAAAGTGCCTTCCTGACTAGGCAAGCATTTCATCCAGCAGTAATCACCATTCATCACCATGGACTCACTGTGCTGACTTAGACAAGTTCATAGTTAGGTTACTACAGTAATATGTAATGTACTGTGGAGTTTATTTTAGCAGCAGAATTAATTTTAATAGCTTTATAAATTACTTTAGTTCTGTATTTAGAAAATCATTAAGGTTATGAAGGGGCCAGTCATATTTTCGGTCATAGTTTCCTGCATTTATAAAGGAAATTACATATTATGTTGATGTGAGTAAAAGATTTTATTAGTTCTGAGGATATAGCACTCAAAAATCTACACTCTTCTGAAATGTAACTTATAAATTCTCCCAAACTCCAGCTGCAAATACTAGTTTATTTTTACACTTAATTGAGTAATTCTTCTGAGCACCTGCTTTCTCATGGGAATCAACAAATTGAGAAAAATCTAACCACCTTAAACAGCAAAATGCTGATTAACTAAAGGTACAACCAGGCTTTTTTGTAAGTGCCTCCATTATTTTACTTTTTCATCCATCATGTCCTCCTGCTTTAAGCACAGGTTGTGATCAGCCAGGGAAGATATGAATTACAGAAGCAAAGACAGAAAAATCAAGTCCTAAATGATCGGTCTTTCTAATATGTAAAGTGTAATGATTATACCTAAAAACATAGAAAGTAAAGGTATTACGCAGGCTATAGGAAAAGAAGCATGAGCTATGATGAGCAGATATTAAAATAATTATGATTTTATATGTTGGCATTTTAAGCTGATATTTGAAATTTCCTGAGATATTGTCTCATAAATAATAATATCTATGACTGTGAATTCTAGGAAAGTCACAAAGATGCTGTCAAACATATTTCAGTAAGCAGCAAATGAACCTCACTTTCAACCATAAATCATTAATCTTTAATCACCAGCCAATTTCTCAATAAGCTCATTGGCATGGAAACTCTGAGATACTCAAAGGATAGTTCTCACAGATCTGGCATGCATGGTTGGCTTGTGTGTTTAATTACTGTTTATGCATCGGCAGGATCCAGGCTTTTGTATGTAATAAATAGAATGCTGTCATAGTGTCCAGATGGTTTTAGATGCAAGGCCCAGGGAGCATGTTTGGAGATTATAGGACTGATTTACTCTTTGTTTGCACCAGTTCAATTGTAAGAATCCTGCTACTAGCATGCAAATCAAGAAATCTGAATTAAGGAAATAAATGTGCTACTGTATTTGTTACTTTTAATGTCATTTAAATTTATATCAGAAAATTTTAAATGACTTGGTGTTAAATACATGCCTTTATTTAGAGGATATTCCTTTATTTCTTGAAGATAATAGAATAATATCTACCAGTGGTCCAAATAATAATCCTAAAATACAGCTTTTAAAATAAATGACTATCTGAATGATTGTTTTCTAATACCACCTTTGAAAACATTCTTTTGTGGACTGAAGAAATCCTCATTAGTCATAACAGAGTGCTTACTGGTAGTTTGTAGAAGTAAGGGAAGAATATCCCCTGATCACATTCTTTCTTACTGCTTTTGGCTCATTTTATTTTCATGTTATAATACATTTTGCTGACTAGATTATGAAATAAGTACTCAATTAGGTAAAGTATTTAAATAATAATAATCATATGTTTCTTATATGAATGATTTTGGTTTTGGAAAAATACCAATACAAATTGCTATATTCCCCTTTTGGTGAAATAGAAATTTTTCAACATATGGATAAACTAAAACCCTTCAATATCGTAGCAACTGGTTTGAATAGTGACTTTGCAGCCACTCTTATGAAAAAGGAAAAATTTCAAAAAATGTTAAACTATTTTTTATGTAACTTGGTTGCAGGCTAAAGTTAGAATAAATGGAGAAAATAAGATAGCCTTTCTTCAACTTCAAGACCTTGGAGGACATTTGTTTCTAGGGATCTGGAATTGTGTGTTTATTATTTGCTGAGAAACACCTATAGAAAAGATAATTGTTATATAGGTATTCTTTGACAGAATTTCTGAGCTGACAAAATTATCCCTCCCAGGAAGTAATTAGCATTCTTGGTAAAGTGTTTCAGCAATTTTATAATAGTCTTCATGGTGTTAAAGTCATTTTAAAAACCCACGCACCTGTGCCACATTCTTGGGAGGAACCCAGCTAGTCATACAAAAACTGTAACTAATGTGCATTTTTGGATGAAAGAGAAATAATGTTTTTCATTTTTGTCCATTTGGATGAGAATTCACTTATACTTTGTTGTAACAAGCCAAATTCTGGTGTCTACAAAAAGGATAATATATCATACCACATTCAAATATAATCTGAAATGCAAGCTAACATTTCTCTATCCCATTTATTCTCCTTTACCCTCCCTTCCTTCTTCCCTCTTATCCCATTCTTCTTAACTAATAGTCTCTGTTCTACTTTTATGACACCCTTTTTTCTCCTAGATTCCAATATGAAGGAAAACATAAAACAGTAGTATTTCTGAGTCTGGCTTATTGTGCTCAACATGATGATCACCAGTTCCACCCATTTTCCTGCAAATAACATGATTTTGTTCTTTTTATAGCTGAATGATATTCCACTCTGTATATATATCACATTTTCCTTGTCCATTTATCTGTGGATAAGGACCTCTATTTCCATATCTTATTGATTATGAATTGTGCCTCAATAAAGACAGATCTGAAGGCATCCTTATAGTATACTAATTTTAATTTCTCTAAGTGTACTCCAAGGAGTGTTACAGCTGAAGCAAATGGCACCTCTATTTTTAGGGTTTTTTCTTTTTTATTTAAAAAAAGCAAAACAGAATAAAAAAGGTAGAGGTAATACAGAATTTCAAAAAAATCAGTAAGAAATCATTACTAGTCAATATATTACATATTGTTATCTTAGAAGTAGTTGTTCAAGTCAAGAAATCTAGGCATAAAAAAAATCAGACAATGACAACACAAACTATTCTTTCTAATGAACTAGAGAATAGTAGTATAGTTATCTATCTTGCATACTTATACATACATACAGTTATATATGTTTATCTACAAGCATATAATCTTTTCCTTTCTTCCATTTCTCCTTTCCCCTATCCCAGCTGTTTTTTGAGAAGTCTTCATACTTATTTTCCATGCAGCTTATACTAATTTACATTCCAAACAACAACAGATAAGGATTCCTTTTTCCCCACATCCTAACAGCATTTGTAACTTTTTTTATTCCTGATGATAGTGTTCTTACTACAGTAAGATAGAATTTCAATGTAGTTGGGTTTTTTTTTGTTTTTTTTTGTTTTTTTTGTTTTTTTTTTTTTGAGATAAGGTCTCACTATCTCACTAACCTGGCCTTGAATTTGTGATGACTCTCCTGCCTCAGCCTCTCAAATGCTGGCATTCAATGTAGTTTTAATTTGCATTTCTCTGATGACTAAAGATATTGAACATTTTATCATATAATTATTGGCCATTCCTACTTCTTTTGAGAATTGTCTGTTCAGTTCATTAGTCCATTTATTAGTTGTATCACTTGGTTTTTTTGGTGCCATTTTTTGAGTTCTTTATATATTCTGAGTATTAGTCAAAAGAGGAATTAATGTAGTAATGAGCATCTAGCTCTGCTATTTTCCCTATAACATGCCTTTGCCCAGGGAGAAATTTATAATTTAGCCTATCTGAAATATAATTTTAACAAGTATGGTGACTGTTAGTCTGATAAATTATATTAACTCTTATAAGTATATAACTCTAAGTTAAGGAGCAGCAAAAACACTGGATAGACTAACAGAGAAGTCACGTTTTCATAAGAAAAATTTTTAAAAGCCAGTGAAATACATCTACACATATATGATCAATTGTCTTATGACAAAGATAACCCTGAAATATATTGGTTAAAATATGCTTTATTCTGTAGCAATGCCAAGTCAACAGCATATGAATACAGAAATCAATGAATCTTGATCTCTGCCCCCTACCATACATAAAAACCAGTTCTCTACCTATGAATACCAGACCAGGGCATGTACTCAACAGTGATGCATAAATAAAGCTTTCCAAAAATCTGAGAAGGAATATTCATAGAGGCATTCTTTTTAATGGCCCTAAATATGAACAACTCAAACTCCATAGATAGTAGAAAAAACAAATAAATCTAGCATATTCATATAATGTTATCATTCAGCAATGAAAATTAATCACTAACAAATACAGTGCATGCAAATAAAATTCACCAATAATAATGTTCAGCATAATTGTCAATAAAAATTGTAGACTATATGATTCAATTATATGAACTTCAAAAGCCTTTAAAACTAATCTACTGAGTTGTAAGTCACACCAGTAGTGGGCTAGTGTTGCCTAGAAGGAAAAACAAAGGACATCTTGTGAGTGCTAGTAATGTTCTGGAAAATGATTTAGAAACTGGTTTCGTGTGCATTTATTTTTTGAAGTTTCACCAACTTTGTATGTATATGTGTGCATGCACAAGAGTGATGCATAATCTTACCTTTCTACAAAGTCTACTATAAACTAGCTAAATGTAGTGATATATCCCTGTGATCCAGAAGTCTAGGAAACTGAGACAGGAGGAGCCAAAATTTGAGCCCAACCTGGTCAACTTAACCACTTAGTTGACTCTGCCTAAAAATCAAAAAACAAAAATTAAAAAGGGGGTGGAGGTGTAGCTCAGTGCAAAGGTCTTGGGTTCAATCCCCATACCATGAAACACATGTTTACTATATAATGAGTGGAATTCTTAATTTCTTTTATCCATATTCACCAAGAGTATTGTGGTTTAAATTAATCTCCAGCATCACTACATCCATGCCCTCTGTATTCTGTTACTTGATTTTTTCCCCCTTGTAGGTGTCAGTCTCTCCCATTATTGATTTTCATAGGCTTTATATCATTTGGACTCCTTGTTTTGTAACATTGTGTCTTAAACAATTTAAAATTGTGGCTTTGTTTTAGTTATGGGTAATGTCCGTTACTGTGATGGCTAATCCTGACAATTTTATTAGACTGAAATCCCTAGAAAATTAGTAAAACACTTTGGGTGTATTTGGATTTTTCTGAGTGTCTGTAGGACAACAAAATGATCCAGATACTTGTCCTGATTGCCCATGCCACGAAGCAATAGGGTGGGGGTCAGTTAGAACAATAGTGGCAGGAGGAAACCTAGAGAAGGCTCTTTCCCTATCTTTCTGCTTCCTGGCTGCCATTAGGTGAGCGTCTTTCCTCTACCAAGCTCTTCCACAATACTACATCTGCCCTGCCATAATCCTAAAAAAATGGAGCCAGCTGGCCATAGACTGAGACCTTTAGAACCACGAACCAAAATAAAATTTTCCTCCTTTAAATTGTTTTTCTCAGATTTTTTGCCACAGTAACACATGGTTAACTCACCTAGTCATTTTATATCTTAGAATAACTAAGTCCATATCTATTATCAAGGAGAATAAAGAATGTATGCTAAATTTGTATCATATAGGACTTTTTACACACACAATTTATACCTTATATAGAACTTTGACGCTATCAAAACCCAACCAAAGAATATGCATTATATTTATTACAGCACGATGCTTGTATGGGTGCAGGGGGGAAAATAAACTTTTATTCTTTTTTTTTTTTTTTTTTTTTTTTTTTTGCGGCACCGGGGATCGAGCTCACAACCTCGCGCCTGACAAGGCAGGCGCTTAAGCCGCTGAGCCAAACTCCCGGCCCTGAAAATAAACTTTTAAACTCAATCTTTTAACCACTTAATGGCTTAGAAACATATATTGAGGCAGAGTAAAGAGGGAATATGAATTTCTGAAGTAAAGAGAGAAAACTAAAAATCTTGATGTTTACCCAAAGTTAAGAACTGGCTGCCACAAAGTGAAATTTCAAAACAGAAGACACACCTATATGCCAGGAATGAGCAAATGACATTCTAAACTGAGATACAAGTAGTCTTGATAAGGGAGACTACTAGACAAGAAGAGAAGAAAGGTAGGGAGGAGGAAGGTAATGAGGACAGGGTGGAGGTGGTCAAAATACATTATACACACACATTAAAAATACCACATTATGACCCGATATTTTATACAATTAATATCCACTAATAAAATATTTTCAAAAACTTTATAAATGTAACAGTATTTTGTACTGTGCACAATTTATTCTCCCCTGCTAGTATTTGTAAATAAAACAGGATATAATGTAATTCTCAGGAAAGTTTGAGAGCAAGCATCTCTAATGGATTAGGCTAACAATAATTTGTTTCTGGAGAAATTTGAAATAAAATTTGTGCATCCAAAAAATTTAAGTATTTTTCTTACTTTGGATCATATTCTTTTTGAATTTTTTAAATTAATAAATCATATCAACCTTGTGCATTCCACAGAAACATACTGAATTCTGTTCATGAATTTTTGTTGAATGAGACAAATATAAGAACAGAATGAGAACATTTCAACACATCAGAAGATTCCATCTATGTGTGTCTGCCTCATGGAACTTTTGTGATACTGCCAACTAAGAGTTGTCAGGTGATTTTTATGAATATTTGAGTATATGTTATATCTTTTGTGAAGAGTAATTTAAGGGAGCATCTTAGCTAAGATAATGCAAAGCAAAAATGTAGCCGACTTACCTGAGGGGGAATGAAGAGATAGATTATTAAGACTTCCTTTTCTCGCAATCCTTTTAGATGTGCTTTTGGTCTTGGAAAAGAAAAAGAATGCTTTGTACAGACTTTAGAAGACAATAAATTAAACACTTACTTTTCTTTCTGAAGTTCAGTGATACTGGAACCTCTATGAAGTGGTTCTAACAGTTATCAGTCAAGAAGACACAAAGAGTCAGTGGAGAACTCTTTATCATGGTACATCTGCATTACTGTTTAGTTGTGTCATTTAATGCTAGATACAGGGTTACCTTACAATTTCCCAATTACATCCCTAGTTTATATCCAAACAGATATTAGTTCTTGTGCTGACCAAAAAACATGCTAAGATATTCATAGTAATGTAATTTGTAATATGCCAAAATGGAAACTACCCAATTGTCTATATAACAATGTTTACAATCTTGAGAATAAACATTTATATTTAAAATATGGTTGAGTCTCATTAAGAAAACACAATATTGAAGCAGTAGAGCTAAGCATGAAAAAAATACTGTAGTTAATCCTTATGTTTAAATTTAAAAGAATTATCTCTTAAGAGTTAATGTCTAACACAAGACCCAGTGAAAATTTCTGCTGTGCTATTGATCTTCCATTTCTTGTTCTGGGTCCTAGGGCAGAGACATATATAAATCATAAAAATTCACTAAATAATATACTCGTGACATATATATATATATATATATACATTATATATATATTATGCTAGTCTTACATACTACATGTTTTATATATAATACATAAAATGTTCATGAAGTTTTAAAAAATAAACATGTAGATTTACAGTACATAGTACTAATTCTTGAATGAGTAATGAAAATCATTTATTAGTAAGCAAACTTTTTAGCATACCGTAATGCTGAACTTCACTCACTTATTTTTTTAAAGAGAAAAAAATAGAAATTAAAAGTTTCAAAACAAGCTAATAAGAGAGTAACAATAATTAATACATTGAATATTGTTATCTTCCTTTAAAAAGGGTTTAAGATCTCTACTTGGAAGTCAGAAAGAAATATTTGATCATAAAAGCAGAAATATGTTTTTAATCTTAGGTCCACCTATTTCACCCCTTTCACATACATTAGTCAAACTCAAATATATAGAACTGTTTCCGTCTGTGGAGAAACTATACTACATAAGACTGGCTTTGCCCAGAATCTTTGGAACTGAGTACTTGCAATGGTTTTATGCCATGTACAAAGTATGTAAACAGAATGTGGAGAATCTGAATTCAGAACAGCATCTGGTTCCAGATGCCATACTCTTCATCATCACGCATGCAGGAAAGGTAAAAGTGCTACACTTTGGAGCTAACAATATCACTTCTGATCAATTCATTAAACAGCTGCAAAAACTCAACTCAGTGGCTAAATTTGTAAAAATATGCCAAGGGGAGCATACAGTATGCTTTCCTAAAAGAGCTCTACAAAAGAATATCAACAATATCTAGCCACAACTCTTATAAGTCCATGTTCTGGGAAGTCTGCCTGGAAAATGGAACACTGGTGTTACAGTCAATGACTCAAAGGTTAAAAAAACAAAACAAAACAAAAAACCCAGAACTTTCTAGTTTTAAAAAAATTCTGAAAATTCATAAAATGAAACAAAACAAAAAATTTACTGATTCCCAGATGTCATGCATATAGTGTACTCATATCTGTGTTGCTGTTTTGCCTCTGACTCTAACAGCTTCAGCATGAACAGCTTCAATCATCTATTCTACTTGTCCGAGTTTCACCATCAGTTAAAATGTATTAAACACTTGCAATGTAGCAGAATCTAGACTAGAAAATATGGAGTAAAATACATAGAAAGTGCTGCCTTATCTTCAAGATGTGCTCAATCTACAAAATTAAATCCATTTATAATTAATAATTTTATGGAGTATAATGTTTAATTTAATACAGCAAAAATCATATCCCACACTTCATTTCTTAGAAATCACTTAAAATAACTAGAACAAGAATAAAAATTCTAAATACCATCTTGTCTTAGTTACTTTTTACTTGTTGCCGAGACAGAATAGGGGAAGGAAAGGTTTATTTCTTACAGTTTCTCGGGAGTTTCAGTCCATATTAAGTTGGCTCCAAGGCAGCATAGCGTGGTGGGGCTGCTGTTCATGGCGGCCACAAGCAGCAAGGTGCACTGGCAAGAGAGAGAGAGGGTGAGTACCAGAGAGGGCAGAAACAAGGAAGGGGAAGACCTGCCTCCTTTGCACTTGTGTGTCAGCTCCATCCCTGGGTGGGTGCAGCACTCACATCACCAATCCCAGCCCCAGACAACAAGCCAATAACAAGCGCCAGACTCAGCCCCATCAAAAGTATGTGAGAACTTGGGGGACATAGCATATCACCCAATACACACCTTCTATGAAGCTGCTAAATATCTACTCTTGGACCACAGTAGAATTTGAAGTAAAAAAAGCAGTGTGAGAACACATGGAAAGAGGCTGCTCACTGATGCTGAATCAAGCAAATTGGCAAACACCTACACACAAGCTATTCTGTGTTGGAACCATGAAATTCACTCCAAGTGCTTGCTTCAAGAATCTCCCTGAACCCAATAACCAGGAGACAAGTCAACTTTACAGAAAAATATGGTGAAGAAGACCACATTGTGAGGAGTGAAGCCAAAAAGGGGTTCTCTGTCTTTCTGTCTCTCCCTTCCTTCCTCCCTCCCTTGACCCTTCTCGTACTCTCATACATAGAAACACACATAATACACATCAGTTTCACGTGAATTCTTGCAACCAGAAACTAGGCTCTATCCTTTCCTTAACACAAACATCGAGAAGTATACATCTTATCAAAAGGCAAATAATAATCACAAGGATACCAAAAGGAATATTACATGCTCCATGGCAAAAAAAAAAAAGGACAACGACAAGTAAAAGTTACTTGTGAGAAAATTCTTTCACATAGTAACCATGCCCATGCAGAAGGTCATCAATGTATTAAAATATACAAAATTTATATTTATAAAATAAGAGACAAAGCCAGAAATATAAGAAGTCAGGGATGATATGGAAAAACAGCATAAATAAACAAACCTTGAGTTGATAGAGCTTGGGATAGATGCAATTTAAAATCAAACCAGCAGAATATGACAAATACTATCTATAATCTATATCTCACTTTACCTGGAAAGACCCAGAAGCTTTCAAAGATAAGAAAACATTTGATATAAACATTAAGGAAAGAATGCATGTGAAGAGACTCAAAGGGGGAAAAGAAATCCAGGCAAATGTGATATGTGCAAAATCTTAAGTATACTTTCAGAGAACTAAAAGGATAATTTGTATCTGAAGCACAGGTTATGAGAGACAGAAAGGAGTAGAACTGGAATTGCAGATAATCAATGAATTCTGGAGAGTATTTTATGTCATGTTAATCAAAGGAACTTCAAGTTACTAATACAGAAGTTCCACTGGTGGTTAAATTTGAAGTGTAACACAATCATTTCTATTTTAGAAAGATCACCTTACCGTCAGTGAAAGAGGTGAGCAGACTGGAGACAAAATTGGGCAGATAAAGTGCTGAAAACAATAGGAATACCTTTCAGTAATCTAGAAAAAAATACAATAGCTAGAAAAAAGGACTCAAGAATGATTCCAAGTTTTAAATTTCTTGACTGACTAGATGATGCTGTAACAATCAATATAAAAACATTCTCTGTATACAGTTTTGGTGGGGGAAAAGGAGAATGAAATAGCTATCAAAACATTACATTTAATCAATGAACTCTACCTAAAACTAAATACCAAAAAAAATTTGGCTTTTTCATTATTATAAGAATATCACTGGTAGGTTTTTATTAAATTTATAAAGAAGTTTCATTCAGTATGGTTTTGAATGTCTTAAAGCATTAAAAATATGATGAACTCTGTCTCTCAATAGGAGTAAAATCTCAGAGAAATTTGCACAGAAATCATATACTTTTGAAAAGGCTACCATTTGGGAAATCAACCTAAAATACTGAAATCATGTTATGGATTTGGTTAGGGAACATTCATACTTTTTAAAAATTCAGTATGTTTTTTAATTTCATTTCTAAAGTAAAATGTACTTTCTTGCTTTATAATACTAGTAGTCCCATGTCCAAGAAAATGTTTTTCTACTTATTCCAATCTTGTCATTTTACTTTTACTTTCATATCAACTAATATGATGAATATAGCACCAATTTTCCGTTGTGCTCTAGGAATTTAAGGCTATCTGAAACACCATTTAACAAAATGCTGTGAAATGTTAGCCCCAAGCAAAGTAGGCAGCATAATGGGAAATGCTAAGGAAACGTAATGGGAAGCTGTGTTCCCCAAGTACTGTTCTGTTGCTCTGTGTTAAATTGCACCACATTTACTCTCTTACCTGTAGTTTGTCTTACTACTCCATAAGAAATGAAGTACTTTGTCTTTTTCTTAAATTCTTTAAATGCTCCTCTTGGCTTTGCTTTTGTAATTTACACTTCAAAATTAGTTTGAATTCTGTTTTTCATTTTGTTCATTTTCTCTCTGTGTAACTACTAAAGACACAACTTCTGAACATTTATTCTTTCCCATTTTTATTAGTATATGTTTGAGATACACATAAATACATTAATTGTGTAGAGCTGGTACATATGTATTTTGCATCTTGATCCTTTTTACTTTCCCTCTGCTCTCCCTTCCTTCCCATCTCTTCTCATCTCCAGATCCTCTTTCCACCTCCACAAAGTCACAGCACAAAAAAAAAAAAAAAAAAAAAAAAAAAAAAAAAAAAAAAAAAAAAAAAAAAGACTTAAAGCAGGAAACATAATTGAAATCAGATCAAAACGGAAAATGTCTATTTAAAAATTGTTCTTAATCATGCAGGGATTTTTGCTAGTGTTTATGGGATGTAAAAATATTAAGAGAGGAAATCTCTTCTCTTGTAAAGTTTATAATATACCTGCCATGAAAAGCAAGTGCTTCAGGCTGAATTATGTCCCTTTCAAAATGTATATGCTTCCGCCCCTGTGTAACTTTAGTTAGCGATATGGCTACAGGGAAGTAATAAAGGTTAAATAACTTCATGTGGATGAATCCCTGATCCAATAGAATTTGTTTCCTTATAAGAAGAGACAGCAGAGAGCTCATTTTCTCTCATCTCCATCATGTGATGATGTAGAAAGAAGGCAGTCATTTGCTAACCAGGAAGAGGTCCCTCTCCAGGACCCTTTCTTGCTGAAACTCTCATCATGTATTTATAGCCTCTATGATCATGAGAAACTGAGTTTCTCTTGGTAAGCCACCCAATTTCTGGAACTTTGCTATGACATCTCAAGCTAAAACAGTAGGTTATATGTAATTACCATTGAAGCAGGCTGCAATATACATCTTATGGAGAACTGGATGCATGTAGAAGACACTAAATTCCACTTGGGGACAGAGAGAAGGTGATACCTCTGTTGTTATTCTTAGTCGGTTAGTCATTTATGACAAGAATGTTATGACTGGATTAACCTAAAGGAAGATACACAATATGAGGTGTGTATGGGGTTTATGGATGGCTTGTGATGACCATGGGGTATGGTATGTATGGATAAGAGAAGGGAAGAGGAGCAGAGAGAATGAAGGAATGTGTAACATGATAAGCTGGGGGAGGTAAGTGTTAAGATTACAAGGAGATAAATATACATAGTTCCCTTTTTACCTGCCAATTTTGAATCAACTTTAAAATAATTTAAAATGATAAGACAGGCAAAGAAACAATAGTGTGTTTATTCCTGTGTTACAACTTGTGTCTAGATGTCCCCTCAAAGCTTTGTGCAGTCATTAGGTTGAGTTTTCTAGAGGTGGCTAGATCTACAGCGTGTGATGCTGGGATTAATTCATGGTGCAATGCTAGGATCAGGGTAAGTAGAATTAAGGGTGTGAGTGCTACCTGCCTTAAGTGACCTGGATAAGATATTAGGGATAGAAAGAGCTGTGGTCATCCCTTCCTTGCTTGGCTAAGGTTCTGTCTTCTGCCTACCATGAATTGTTTTTTCCTCTGCAATGCCCCTCTACCAAGCCACTCTTCCTTGGAGCCAGCAGATTACAGACTGAAACCTCTACAAACTGTGAGCTTAATGAACCTTTCCCTCTCAACTTTGGGTGTCTGGTATTTTATCTCAACAATGAGAGAAAAGTAATTCAGACATCCTGCAAAGTTGATAACTTGTTACACTACTAGAATCTTTAGATAAACAAATTTCCCAACACTGTTCTACCCAGTTATACATAGCACTGGACCAGGAAAAGTCTTCCTATGCAGAAGTCTACTACTAAATTAAATATAAAACATAGGAAAGGATCGCAAACCTCCTATAGAGAGCTGGCTCACAAAATACAGCAGAAAGGAACTGGGAAATTGTGTAGTTTTCTCTCCCAAATGCACCCTCTAAAGAAGTCTCTCTAGTTTACCAGGATAAGAGAAAGTGAAGAAGCAAGCAGAGGATAGGAAGCGAGAGAGTCAAGTTATCCTAAGTTTTACTCTGGAACACACCCATTGGAGGGAACCATTCTGTATGATACTTGACAGAAAGGCAACCCAATTGTCAGGTCTTATTTGAGGTACAGCACCTGTCTTATATTAAAAACTCATTAACTTGCATTTTATCTTTTGAGTTCAAGCCTTCACACCAATGCCATGTGCATGAAAGATGGTCATAAGTAAAACATTAAACTATATTCCTGGATTGTTGTACATCTTGTATTCTCAGTACCATTTCTTTCTGCCACAGCTTTATTGAAATGATAGGAATGTAGTATTTCCTGTCCCTTGACTATTTTCATGAAATCCCAATATACCATGGTTTTGCTAAGGCTTTTAAATTATTGCTTAAGATCAACATAGCCAAGATTTGAAAAAAAAAAAAAACTAGTTAAATCTATCATAGTCTAAAGTGGCATTGAAATCAAAATCACATGTGATCAAAGGCCAAAAAAATAAAAAAGCTAGTCAGGTCCTATCAGTAGAAAGCTAATTATAAAAAAAATCATCTTCAGCATACAGTGTCAGCCTTACAATTTATCAGTGCTATAAATTGTCAGCCTTAATCTCAAATGTCCATCCCAAAAAACTTTGTAATTCAATTATTTTTTCCCAAATTTCAGTTTTGTTTATTCCTCAAGATTTCAGCCTAATACAAAAGATGTCAGTTTTCAATGGGGATCTGGAAAAGATTCAGCAAAAAGGCAAACTGCACCTTCCTGTGAGCCAGGTTCCACCATGGGGAATGGGAAGAGACTCAGGAAGAAGACAAACCATCCTTTCCCATCAGTCAGTTGGTGCGAGGGCTAGGAAACCAGAAGAGCATTCCCCTCCCGCCCTCACCCCCAGTAAGCAACTGGCTGATTCAGAGGTCTCAGGGTGAGAGAATAGCAATTGAGGTGAAAGGATAGCTTGATGCTTATATTGTTTGATTGACTTTGTAGGTCTGGTGCTGGTGGTCTGGGCATCTATTTGGAGGACGGCAGTGTGCATTGTGGCAACTGTGGGGAATTTCCTTCTGTCTTGTTTTTGAAATCCAATGCTTCATTCTGCTTTACTGTTTTGTTTTATTCCTGTATCTAGTAACCTGAGCAACTATTTTGAAGATAACATTATGCAGTATAACAAACATTGTTAAATTCTTATCATCTTGTTTTGAACACCTATATAGCTATTGTTGTTGTTGTTGTTGCTGTCATTTTGCTTTTGTTGTGAGTTTTTTAGGTTTGTTTGCTTCTTGATTTTTCTGGGTTTTTTTTTCTTTAAAGTAATAGCAAGATGTTAGTTTTCAGAAGGTCAACATATAAAACTCCTTATTTTCCACACTTTGCTTCTAAACCAAAGAAAGATAAAAGCCATATTGATAATACTATTGGAAACCTGGATTCTAGGAAGGCAAGTAGACTTCCTAACATGAATACCTGAAATTAACAAACTTCATGCACCTAGTCGTCTTAACTTGAAACACTGCCAAAAGAAGATCAGGTACATAAACACAGATTTTAGCCCTGAAAAGGGCTAAAAAGGACTAAATTGCCAGATAGTTAGAACAAACTAAAATGAGATTAGCACTCAACCTTTCAGTCACTATTTAGTTAATTTTCTTATTGATGAGAAAGAATACTCAACACCTAACATTAAGAGGAAAGATTTATTTAGTCACCATTTGTAGAGGTTTCAATTCATAATTTGCTGCCTTTAAGTCAGGGTGGCATGGCAGACAGGCATCACAGAAGACAAGTGGTCACAACAATAAGAAACAAGCTATTAGCCAGGACCACAGCTCTTTCTGCCCCTTATATCTTACCCAGGCTACCTGTCCTTAGGGCAGGCAGCACTCACACCCTTAATCCTTACATCCTACTGTGAATCAGTCCCAGCAGTACAAGCCTGGATCCAACCACTTCTGAAAACTTCCACCTATAACAGAATGAGGCTTTGGGGGGACATCTAGATACAAGTCATAAAAGTCACTGACTCTGATAGTATAAACATGAGGCAAAACAGGAGGCAGCCCTGGTACCCATGATGTCGCATTTTTCTACTTGAAACACTGCCAAAAGAAGATCAGGTACATAAACACAGATTTTCTCATTGCTCAAAGAACGACAAACATTTTCTGAACTAGGGAGGAACAGGAAAAGGAATAGGTGTTGAAAAGTACTATATACTGAGTCAAAGTAGGAAAAAAATATCTTTAAGCCTCTTCCCCTCCCTCCACCTCCCATAAGGCCATCTCAGCAAGGGCATCTAAACAGGGCTTGGCCTAATGTGGAAATCTTCAAATCAAAGCAGGAAGGCAGATATGTCTAAGATCATGGATGTTAAGGAAGATAAAAAGGGATATGTGGTGGGGGGTATTCTGGGTCCTTGACTACAATTACCTCTAATAATGCACTGATTCATGCACCAAGTCTGGTATAGCAAAGGTAGCTTTTCATATGACTTCTGACAGGTAGAGCCTTTGCAATAGCCTAGAGCAAGGCCTAGAAGATCACACGTAGGATCTTGACTAGTAGCTGAACTTTTTGCTGTTCACAACAGAAACTGACCACCAAAACAAACTCTATCTCCTTTAGTTGAGGACACATCTGTAAAATTCACAGATCGATGCTCAGATAAAAAATTAGGAGGAAAACTTGGATGCACTGAAAGTCTACTATTTTTCTCACAAGCTCAGCAACAAATATGTCACTCTTCTGTCCCAGGGAAGACACAAGTAAAGAGGCAAGAAGATGTCAGTAGCAGAATATGAGTAGACTCTCTAGATTTTTCTCTAACTTTGTTTTCCATAAGGGAGAGATAAAGAATGGATATACGCACACATACATTCCACATACATATAATAAATGAAGGCATACACACACACACATATAATTTCTAGCATTGTTCACCACAGGAATAAATTACTTTGCCCCAACTGTGCTCCCTAAATAACATCTCTTAAGAAAAAGAACCAAGAATGCTTCAATAATTGGCTGATTCCAAGTCTGAGGCATGAAACTTACAATATACTACTCTCCTCCAAGTTTACCAAAGAATATTTATGTGATAGCATGATGGAATAGTAAGCACAAAGTCTACATATGGGATTTTATAATTTGTACTGACAGCAGCAGGACAGTAGCTTTGGCAATGGCTCGGTGAGACCAAGAATGGTAGTAGATGGGGCAGATAGTTTGGAGGTACACTGGGTTGTGAAGAAATTTGTAGGCCTTTTTAAGCACTTTGAGTTTTCTTTAAGAGATCATAAGCCATTTGGAGCAGAGAATTATCATGATATAAGTTCTATTTTAAAAGACTCACTCAGCTACAACATTGCTTTAGATTATTGGGGAGGAAAGAGTTGAGAACCTATGGCAGTATATTAAGAGATTTGGTGGAGTAGCCACTAGTAGTAGTAAAAAGTGGAAGCATTTCAGTATATCTAGATGGTGCAATCCACAAAATTTGGTGATGGTTGGATACTAGGTATAAAACAAAGTGAAAATTAAAAGTAACCTTAAGATTCTGCATCTGAGTAATTGTAAAAAATGAATATACAAATTCCTAAGAAAGTGAGGAGTCTGAGAGGTGAAAATATTGACAAGAAAGATCAATTGTTAACATGCATATAATTTGTTCAGCATTATTATTGTTAAAATTTTATAAAATACATTCATTTCAAAATACTGCTTTTCTCCCCAGTGCTACATTTCATTAAAAATTGTAGTCAGGCTTTCAAAATGCATCTTTTGTGTCAGAGACTTTGTCAAAATAAGGGCAGTTTTTCAAGCCATCTAACACCTTTTTAAGACTGCATCATCTTCACTTTCTTCTGGGTTGTGAAAAATTGCGCCTTTTCAATTTAGGTGTGATATTTTCTCTGGAGGTTTGATCTCATATATATAATATTAAGACGTACATAGAAAAATATGTCTTGTAAGTGTGAATATGTAATTTCAAAATATAAACCACTTCTCATGTTATAATAAATTCTAATACAGTCCTATCAGGTGTTTTTTAAAGGACTAAGTGAAATACCATGCACTGTTTACAATGGAGATTTTGACACATTAGGAAAAATTTATTTACACTTCTACATCACTTTTGACTTTTTTTTTCCAATTGAAACTGATGGTCTCATTCAAAATGAACACTGATTTTGATTGTGGTCATTTTAGAACAGTTTATCTTACTCAAGCCATATTCCATTGTTTAAAATAAACTATGAACATTCCTGTTAATAAAAGAAACATTTCAAAAACAAGCAGAAGAACCCAATCCATTTTTTTTTTATTTCAATGAATAGCAAAATCCAACAGAACATAACAGAACAAAGTCAATCAAAACAAAGCAGCAGAACTGGTACAGAACTTAGAAGAAAGATACTATGAAAACAATAGCTATTATAGTATATCTTGTTATGTTCAGAATAGCTGACCATTCCAACAGGTATAGTAGAATTGAACCAAAAACAAAACAGAATAAAACCAATAAAAGCAGAATATAAAATAAAGCAAAATAATAATAACAATAATGATCAGAGTAAAGCAAAACAGTGAGAACCATATTGGGCCTCAAAGACAAGACAGAAGAGAATCCCCCATATTTGCTTCATTGCCTACTGTCATCTTCCAAAGAGATGCTCAGGTTGCCAACCTGAGGCCTGCAAAATCAATGAAACAATACCAGCATTTAGTTGCTTAATGTTCCTTAGTTGCTATCAATTTAGTCAGACCTGCAAACCAGCAGGTTACTTGGCAGAGCGGGTGTTGTCCTTGATTCTAAGCCCGCATGCTGGTGCTGCTCAGGCCCAGCAGAGTGGGTCCTCGAGGGGCCCATTCTTATTCTCTTCCAGGAGTCCACGCTAGTCACACAGTCCCCAAGAAGGCAGATAAGTTGTCCTGTGGTCGGAGTCGCTCAAGCCCAGCAAGGTGGGTCCTTGAGTGGCCCATTCTCATTCTCTTCCGGGAGTCCGCGCTGGTCGCACAGTTCCCCGGAATGCAGATTAGTTGTCCTCTGGTCAGAGCCGCTTGGTCCCAGCCCAGTCCATTTTCACAGTGATAATTTTTTGGAGGGGAAGCAAGTAATCCATAGTTAGGAATAAACAGTATACTGTTATTTGTGGACCCATTTTTTTAAGTCACTCTCTACGTTGCTCTATCACTGTAAACTCATTTCTCTTTTACCAATTTCATTCAACAGTCAAATATTTTTATTAAGTGTGGGAGTTTCAGGAAGATAACTACATTTACACTCTATCTTTAAAGCCAACATGAATGATACTTAAAATTGTGAAACTTACTCTAGAAAACATTTTGTTGACAAGATAGCGTCATCAAAAATATCAATACTATAATACCTAATGCAAGCTTAAATATTAGTTATGTTCTACAAGTTAGTAAAGACTAATGGTCTAATAGATGTAAGTTCTGTTAATTTAAATTTTATAGGAGTTGTTTCATCAAGTCTTTCCACTAAGTGTGGTGGTGGTATGCATGTCTGTAATCCCAGCATTTAAGAGGCTGAGCCAGAAGGATCCCCTTAGATTCAATGTCAGCCTGCTGACAGCCATAGGGAGTTCCAGGTCACTCTGAAATACATAGCAAGAACCTGTTGTCAATGTAGGACCAAAAAAACCCATCATTTTTAAAGAAGCTAATATGATTTTTGAGAGTTATGTTCTGTTGGATTTTACTATCATTAAAATTAAAAAAATGGATTGGCTTCTTCAGCTTGTTTTTGAAATGTTTCTTTTATTAACAGGAATGTTCATACTTTATTTTAAACAATGGAATATGGCTTGAGTAAGATAAACTGTTCTAAAATGACCACAATCAAAATCAGTGTTCATTTTCAATGAGATCATCAGTTTCAATTGGAAAAATAAAGTCAAAAGTGATGTAGAAGTATAAATAACTTTTTCCCAATGTGTCAAAATCTCCATTGCAAACAGTGCATGGTGTTTCACTTAGTCCTTTAAAAAACACCTGATAGGACTGTATTAGAATTTATTATAACATGAGAAGTGGTTTATATTCTGAAACTACTTACATATGGAGTTTAAGTAATAATTGCACAAAAAAGAATAATATAAAAGTTCCTTATGGAACAGTACTTCTAAGAGCAAAGTGTTCTATAACAAAATGTATTCACATATTTAGCAAAAGTATATGTCAGGCAGGTGTGGTAGCACATGTCATAATCTCAGCACTCTAGAAGTTTGAGGCAGGAGGATCATGATTGAGCCTCGCCTGGGCTATTAGCAAATGTTGTGGCTTAGATCACGAGTTCAGAAGTGGGACTTTTGGAAAAAGATTGGATCATGGAGACGCTGCATTCATTGATTATTTAATGCACTAATGAATTCACAGCAGAATATGTTGTTAGGAGGCAGGGCTTCCTTGGAAGTCACACTGGGGATGTGACCTGGGAGGCTGTGTTCTTGTCACCCCCAATTCTTCCCTTTCCACTTTGCTTCCTTGATGCCTTGTGCTGAGCAGCTTTCCTCTGCCACGCCTTTCTACCTTATTCTTTCTGGCTTAGAGCTAGACAACTGTGAAATAACCAAATTTTCTGAAAACCATGAGCCAAATAAACCTCTCCTCCTTTATACTGTAGCTATCAGGTATCTTGTCTCACTGAAAGGGAAGTGCCTAATGCAGGAACTTAGTGAGACCTTGTCTACAAATAAAAGTAAACATTAAAAAAGGTCTGGAATATAGTTCAGTGTGAGAGACCTGGGCAAAGAAAGACAAACAAAAAGACAGACAGACATACAGAAAGAAGGAGAAAAGAAAGGAAAAAAAGAATGAAAGAAGAAAGAAGGGAGAGAGGGAGGAAATGTTAAACAAAAAGGAACTTCCAGCCAAGGGAAAATTAGAGACAGACTAGCATTAACAAAATTGACATAGCCATCTGTCTAGGAATGACAGCATTTAACCTAAGGCATATTCCATTGATAAAACACCCCTACAAAAATTAAATGTATTCATTCATCTTTTTTAAAATTTATATCACCTCATTCATCCTTATACATAATTTTTCAAATGAATTTCTAGGCAGAGGTGATGTTTCAGTGGTAGAGTACTTGCCTAGTATGCATGAGGCCCTGGGTTTGATCCTTACACTGAAGAAAAAAATTCTAAATGTGTTTTCTTGTGCAGAGATAATGAGTTGTTGTCACTGATGCATACCAAAATAACTCAATTGAAAAGTGTAAAAATAATCATTTGATTTCATAAATCCCTTTATAACATTCACCATTGATTCTCTCCCCATTATTCTTCCAAAGACTTCTCTGTGGTTTCCCTTGATAACCTCTCTTGTCCTAATTTCATTTGAATCTAATCAAACCAGTAATATGTATGTATGTATGTATGTATGTATAGATATGGATATGTGTGTATGTATGTATGTGTGTGTGTATGCATGTATGAGTGCTAGGAATTGAACCAAGGCTCTTGAACATGGAAGGCAAGCACTCTACCACTAAGGTACATTCCCATTCCTCAAACCAGTACTTTTTCACAGTCTAGCCACTGAAGCAGTTCTTCTAAAGGTAACCACTGCAACGTCAATGCCAGTAGTCAAGCTATATTATTACTTCATATCATCAGCTTTTAAAAATTATTATTAATTTTTAAAATATATACAAAACTAGAGAAAAAAATTGAATAAAACTCTATCCCTTCCATATTCTCTTCTTATATTATTGTGGTAAAAACACTTAATTTGAGATCTACCCACTTAAATTAATTTTTAAGTGCACAGTACTGTCAAATATAGGCCCAATGATGTACAGCAGATGGCTATAATGTATTCACCTTGTGTAACTGAAACATGATACCTTTTAAAGAGCTACTCTTCATCTCCTCTCCCCTTCAGTCACTGGCAACCACATTTTTTACCCTTTATTTCTGAGTAGTCTATTTTAGATACCTTACGTAAGTGGAGTCATGCGGTATTTGTCCTTCTGTGATTTGTACTCTATCAGCAAGATGTAAAACAGTACAGCCACTGTGGTAAAGAGTATGGAGATTCCTTACATAACTAAAAATAGAAATATCATGTGATCCAGCTGACCCACTTCTGCGGATATATTCAAAATAATTGAAATAGGGTTGTAAAGAAATATCTACACTTAGATAGTCACTGTCACATTATTTACAGTAACAAAGATATAGAAAAAATCTAAATGTTTATGAATAAGTGAGTGAAAAAACTGTAGTATATACAAGGAAATATTATTCATTCTTGAAAAGGTAGAAATCCTGCCTTATGGGACAAGATAGGTGTACCATAAGGACAAGATACTAAGCTTTTACATGTTCCAATCATATCCCTGACATATCACTCATATTTCAGTCATTATCAATATTTTATCACATTTTCCATTTTTCTTTTGAAATATTCAAAGCTCAGGGTACTGAAATACTTTAAACCAAATCCTCAATATCCCAACACTTCATCACTACCTGTATCAATATATAGTCCTAAGAAATAATTGCCTTACTGCCATAGCCCAAAAAAAATTACCACTTGTCACACATAACAAACCAAAAAAAATTAATAAAAAATAAACTAATACCTAGTATATAAATAAATTTACCCTATTGTCTACAAAAATGCCTTTGCATAGTTGATTTATCTTAAAGGGAACCCAGACAAGATCTACATATTACATTTGGGTTTTTTGGGGGGGGGTTTACCAGGGATTGAACTCACAACCTTGCACCTGCTAGGTAGTCACTTAAGCCACTGAGCTAGATCCATAGCCCTGTTTTTTGAGACAGGGTCTCACTATGCAGTTCAGGCTGGCCTTGAACTCACTTTGTAGCCCAGGCTGGTCTCAAACTCACAAGGATCCTCCCGCCTTAACCTACCGAGTGCTAGGATTAAAGGCATGTGCCACCATGCCCGGTTTACATATTGTACCTGGTTCTCACACCTTTTAGCTGTCTTTTGAAAAGAGTCACTCTCTGGGTTGTTTGTGGTGGTGGCACAATAATTGTGTTTTGTTTTCATGGCATTGTGAAGTAGTCAGTTATCATATACTTTCAGTATTTTTTTCCTAAAGAATTACTCCAAGAGTTCTTAAATGTGATTGGGTAAAGAATAATACATTATATTATTATAACATAAATTACTACCACCACTAATCATTATTAATATACAATAATAATTATGCTATTATAGCATAATATAATATCCTAATTATTGCATAATTTTTCTTCAGAGTTTATTCCATTTTTTATTCCCACCAGTATGTGAGAGTATTTTTCCACAGCTTCCCAACCAGGGAATGTCAGAATTTTTCATGACTTCCACCCTAATAGATAGGAGGTAATAACTAAATCCAGTTTAAATATTTATTTATTTTATTGAAGTAAATTAAATTACTTTCAGATACTTAAAATCATTTTTATTTCTTTGGTTGACTATCTTTGATATCAGCAGTTTTTTAAAACATTTGATCATTACCTCTTAGACAAAATACTTTCAAGATACCTCACTCACCTCACTTCTTTCCTCTTCTTTTTCTCATTCATTCCTATGCTATTATTTTTCTGTCATCAGCCCTAAATATCAGATAGCTCAAGGGATCAGTCTTTGAACATCTTTTCTCAGTCCACACTCACTCACTAGAGAATTTCTTCCAATTTTGTGGCTTAAAATACCATCTATACATTCCCAAATGTGTATCTCTAGACACCGTCTTTCCCTTAAATTACAGAAAAATATGCAATCTAGTCCTCAACATATTCACTTCCACATCAAACCATACTCTTGATAACTCCCAACTCCTTAAGTGAACCTCCCCTTTTTCCTGTCTCCATTCCTAAAACGACCAGAGTCATCAGAACCTCTTCTCTTTCTCTCACACCACATTTCTAACCTAGAAAAACATCTAACGAGTTCTACCAAAATCTGGCCATTTTATAAGCACCTACATCATTATAATCTTAGCCCAAGACACCACTAACTTTCGTATTTTCTTAGTATCTCTCCCAACAATCTCCCTATTTTCACCTTCTCTCTACTTTTACCTTATCTTCTCAACATACAGCAGCTAGAGTTATTCAAACATCCAACATTCTCATAGAACTTTCAAGGTCTTACATTATCTGCACACATTCCATCTTTTTTTTTTATTTAAGAGAAAATGGACACAGAAAAGAGAAACAAAAAGCAAAAGAGACAAACAAACAACAGCAAATCCAGTATGATAAAATTATAGGTTTACAAAATGAGATGATTGGAATTTGACAGTAGTTGTAATATTGCATATCGTTACCTTCAAAGGGGTTGTTCAGATTAACAGATATAGACATGTAGAATGGATCTAATCATATGAGTATTAACTGTTCTTTTTCAATAGCTAATACATTTAGTAATATAGTCATTTTAACTATCCTATGTATACCTATTTATAAATTTATGTCTTTTTCCTTTTTCCTTCTTTCCTCCTTTCCCATTAGAATACCTCTTGTTTTCTTTAAAAGAACTGCACATATCATCAGGCCTAATACAGTCAAACAAAACAGTTCAGAATAGAACCAATAAAAAATTAGACAATGGTCACAGAAAAGAGAAACAAAAAGCTAAAGGGACCAACAAACAACAACAACAAATCCGATACTGTAACATTATAGGTTTACAAAATGAGATGATTGGAATTTGACAGTGGTTGTAACATTGTATATCATTACCTTCCAGGGGGTGCTCAGATTGACAGATATAGACAAGTAAAACTGATCTAATCATATGAGTATCAACTGTTCTCTCAATAGTTAATGCATTTAGTAGTATAGTCATTTTAACCATCTTATGTATACCCTTATATAAATCTATGTCTTTTTCCTTTTCCCTTCCTTCTTTCCTCATTTCTCCTTGTAATACCTCTTGTTATCTTCAAAACAACTGCCCATACCATTGATCCTAATATAATCAAACAAAATAGTACAGAATAAAACCAATAACAAATAAAACAATGGAAGCAATACATAGTAATACAACATTGATTTCTATAATGCCTCATATTATATTCTAAGCAGTTGCCTATATCATCTATTATAATACAATCAAACAAACCAAAATAGGTTAAAATCCCTCAAAACAGAACCATGAAAGCAATACCGGGTTTCAAAACAAGGTGATCAAATATCAATAAAGGCTACCCTTTTGTTATCTTTGAAGTAGCTGTCTATATCATATATAATAAAATTAGGCAGGTCAAGACAGAATAAGATCAAACTAAACAGCTCATTGAAAACTATACTGGACTCAGCAATACTGGGCTCAAATCCCGATGGTGGGTTATTCAATTGTCTGCCCTGCTCGGTGATATCCCTCTGCCACTGTTTCTGGAGCTGTGGACTTTGTTATCTCTCTCTAAAATGTCCTTCAGTATTCTTTGTAGAGTTGGCTTGGTTGTCATAAATTCCTTTAGTTGTTCTTTGCAATGGAAGTATCTTGTTTCTCCATTGATTTTGAAAGATAGTTTTGCAGGGTACATCAATCTGGGTTGGAAGTTGTTTTCTTTCAGGGCTTGAAATACTTCACTCCAAGCTCTTCTGGACCTGATTTGTTGTTGTTTGTGTTGAGAAATCTGTCATGATTCTGATGGGTTTTCCTTTGTAGGTGATCTGGCTTTTTTTTTTTTCTCCAATAGCTTTTAATATTCTGTTTTTGTGTTGAGTTTCTGGGATCTTGATTATTATATGTCTGGGTATAGATTTATTTTGGGTATGGCTAGCTGGAGTTCTACATGCTTCACTTATCTGAAAGTCACTTCCTGTTCCCATACTTGGAAAGTTTTCTGAAATTATTTCTGTAAATAGGCTTTTAATTTATTTTGTATTGACTCCTGCTTTTTCACTCACACCTTTTAATCTTAAGTTATGTTTCTTTGCGTTGTCTTGCAGCCACTGTATTGTTACTTCCAGGTTTCTTGTTATTTTTAAGAGACCTTTCCTTTCATGATCACAAGCTGCAAACCTGTCTTCAAGGTTTGAAAGTCTATCTTTAGTTTCCTTCAGGTGGTTTTGCCAACTTTCATTGGAGTTTTTGATGTCCTGGTAATCTCTTTCAATCTGTTTCATGTATTCTAAATCTTTTTTGTATTGTTCATTCCAGGTTTCCCTCATTTTCCTATGCTCCATTTTTTCACCTATGTCTCCTTTAGAGATGCCTGGCAATACTTTTATTATGTTTTTCATTTCTTCTTTTAGTTGAGTTAGTATTTCTGTTCTAATTTCTTTTATAGCCTCATGAAGTTGTTTCTTTACTTCAATTGTCATCACCTCAGAGACTTCAG
>RJWM01008201.1:0-20465 GCA_004363535.1 Dasyprocta punctata | reverse complement strand
TGCCACCGCCACTGCCGGCACTGCACTTTGGTCATGCGTCCCCAGGTTCCAGTAACTCCTTTCACAGAGTGGGTCCAGCTCTGGGCAGAGGTGCCACCAGCCACCACCTTCCTTGTTTGAATGTTTCTTTTTACTCTTTCTGTGGGCTTGATTCTTGCTTTGGATTCTTCCTGGGTCCAGAGGATGTGCCTCCCTCCTTCTTGTCTTTCCCATGTTGCTATATTTCAGCATCTGGATGGTATCTTTCAGGGAGGCCACTTACCCTGCTGTTTACTGTTCCACCATCTCTTCCTGCCTCACAGCACACATCCCCTCTTAACATTCACCACTGACCTTATCTTCTCTTGGTCTCTGTCTAGACTTCCCACATTTTTCCATCTGTTCCTTGAAACAGTTAAAGAGTTCTCTTTTGGATTCTTCGTGTTTGACTTGTTTCCCCACTACAGTTTCCTGCTGAGAGAAGTGTTACCTGACTAATCCCTCTAAGAAGTACTCCCTTCTCAACACTTTCCTATCCCTTATCTGATTTATTTTTTCATAACCCTAAGCAACACTAAAAACTAAAAAGAATCTCTAAAAGGAACACAGGGTTTATTTTTTGTACTATTTTCCCAGCCCATTAGAGTATCAATATCAAAAGAGTAAGTACTTTATTTTTTATAAAGTACTATTATCTTCCCAGCAGCAAAATAGTGTCCAATACAGTTAAGATTTAACAAGTATTTGATAAATAAATTGATAAGTGAATGAATAAATTGTATGAACTATCTCAATTCCCACTATGATTGCATTGTTACATTAATGCTTTAAATTCTCATTTCAGAAGGCTTGTTTATTTTGAGTTTACCATGAAGAGACCTGTCTACTTGGAAAACTGATAAATTGAATTTCTTCATCATCAAGACTATACGTGGTAATATAAAATTTTCAAAGTAAGGGCTTCCATACAGGTTTCTCACTCTTAGGGGCATTCCTGCAAAGGTGGCTTTCCTTTTGCTTCATGTTTGAGTATCCACCTAGTATCTTCCCTCTCCAATTATGACATTTTTGTAAGACCATTTGATCAATTGACAGGTTAACTATAAAGAAAAAATGGTGCTAATTCACTGGAATTTTGTATAAACAGAACCTTCAGACACGGTGAGTAAAATAACATACTTAACTGAACTTTTTGTTCTGAAACAATTTTATTATCCCTGTACATATGAAGCATAAGTGTAGTTCAAAAAGTGATAATATTCTTGTATGCCTACAAACCCAACTTGATAGAGCACAAACTCTATCTTTGACTCCCCCTTACTCTTCCTATAGCACATTTCCCATAGACTACCAAAGGTAACAATGATTTTTAAATAGAATTTTACCATATATGCAAAAACAAAGGGTTTTACTTAAATGTACATGTATAAAATGTTACTTTATACTAAATAAATCACACATACATATTCTTCTGGGACTTTTATGTTGCTTGCTTTAAATTGTATTTGTCAAAGTTATCTATGTTTTAATTTATTCACTTGTCACTGCTATATAGTCACTCATTTCATATATACAGTGCAATTTGTAATCCATTCTCTTATCAAAAGATATTTGGAATATATCCAGGTTTCTTTGTTAGGAGAAAAATACCCAGCTATCAACAGTCTTGTATGTATTTTCAGCTGTGGATATCGAAGAATTTCTATGGGTAAATATAAAAAAATCATGGGAGAAAGAGCACCTTTAGTTCTTTTAGATATGCCAAATTAACTTTCATAAAGATCATTCCATTTCTTAATACCAGCACTCAGGAGGCTGAGGCAAAATGATCATGTGTTCAAGGGCACCCTGGGTCACATAGTGAGTTCAAGGCCAGCCTGAACTGCATAGGGAGACCTTGTCTCAAAATGAAAAAAGATGGTATTATTTCAAACATTCCCTAGAAATGTGTTTTTCATTCTCATGTATATGTATATTTAAAAATTATATTCCTTTGTAATTTTCACTTACATTTTTCTCATTGCCAGTGAGATTAAACCACTTCAGTTACCTTGTCTCTAAATTGTCTAATTATATCTTTGGCCAATTACTCTATTTTTCTCCTTATTTGTTCACTATCATTACTTACATATTCTAGAAATGGGACTTGTTGACTATGTTTATGGTAAATGAAAACATTGTTTTAAAAAGTCTTACTCTCTTTTATAACAGTTGATGCAGTCAGTGTTTGTAAGGGAATATAGGACATAAATTTATAGGATGCTTTCATAATATTTACCCAAAAAGTCAAATGCAGAAGAGTGCAAGAGATCTATCTGCATGCTAGAGACCCTCAGAATCCAGGCACAGAGGCTCTGGAGCCCATGGCAATGTCCTGAACAAGTCCTCCAGAGGCTTAGAGCCCACAGCAATGTCTCATGCAAGTCCATATCTAGGAACTGCACCAAAAAGTCCCAAGGCTCCAGTGGTGGAAGTTAGAAAATCTGCACCAGCAGGGTGAAGGATCTGTGCCAGAGGCCAAGGAATCTGCACTGGATCCAGGATGTGAAGCTCAAGACAAAGGCAAAGACCAGAGCTCCCCCATAGACACCCCCTTGCAACGGGGAGGACTCAAGCTCTTCTGATGATGGGCACAGCCAAGCTGATATCAGGAAAACCAGACACACCAAAACTTCTCTTAGGAAGTCAGCAGTATGCCCTCTTCTCCTCTCCTTCTTGTACAACATTCAGGCAACAAACCTCAGACTGGTCTTCTGTGCCCAGAACCATACTGACTCAGTTTGTTGCAAACATTTTTGTTCACTCTATGGCTTCCTGATCCCTTTTTTATAATGGCATCTTTATAAACACAAATTCTTAAATATAATTTATCACATTTAACTTTAATGGTCTGTGTTTTAATGTCTTATTTTAGAAATCTGGTTTTAATTTCCAAATCAATTTTTTTCTTTTTTTCCCCTAAAATCTTTTTCATTTTCACATTTAAATACTTAATTTATTTGGAAATTATTTTCATAATAAACAGGAAATTAAGAACCAATTTCTCCTTTCCCGTCTTTCCTCCTCACTTCACCTCTGCCATTTCCTTTAATTCCATTTCCATCCTTTTTCTCCATTTTTTCTTTCTGGCTCCCATTTTATTTCTTGATTGTTTATGTAACTAACTATATTTTCTACTTCCAGTTATTGGAAATATTTTTTTATCTCCCACTTTTCCCATATATTAAGTTACTAGTTATGTTTAGGATATCGTCTTTATTGTTTTATTCCCTGTGACAATCTCACACAGCCTTTATTTCTAGAGATTTCCAGAAAATATTTTTTTATTTATTTTATTTTTTTTGACAAATCCAAAGGAGTAGTATTATAGGTTTACAAAGCAAAATGATAGGAATTTGACAATGGTTGCAATATTGTATATCTTTACCTTCAAAAAGGTTGTTTAGATTAACAGATATAGACATGCAAAATTAATGTAAACATGTGAGTATCAACTATTCCTTTTCAATAACCAATATATTTAAAAGTATAATCATGTTAGCCATCCTATGCATACACATATACAAACTTATGTCTAAGGAGAAAATTTTGAAAGCACCAGCAAAAACTAAAACTTCATCCACAAAGAAAAACAATTCATTTTTTTAAAGATTTCAAGACCTATTTTTTCAAGCAGAAAAAAATGAAATTCAAAAAGCAAAATTGAATCCAAATATCAAATGATAAACATTCTCATTTTCTTTTTCTCTGTCAGTTAGAGAAAAATTTATATATACATAGGTTTTTTTATATATACATAGGTTTTGTTTGAGTTCTTCAAACCAGTGCCACAATACAATAGTACATATATGTGACTTATTCAGTTCACTGAGGAGCATATCCTCAGCATTCATCCATTCGAGAGCAAAAATGTCTAGTTTGTTATTCTTTACAGCTGAGTAGTATTCCATTACATAGAAATACCACAATATTTTTAACCATTCCTCAGTCGAGGGACATTTAGGCTGCTTCCATGATCTAGCAATTATGAATTGGGCAGTGATGAACATCAATGAACATATATCACTATGATGAGATATTTTTAGTTCTTTTGGGAAGATACCCAGAAGGGGAATAGCTGGGTCAAATGGGACTTCCAACCCTAGCTTTTTGAGGAATCTCCACACTGACTTCCACAGAGGTTGCACCAGCCTGCATTCCCACCAACAGTGAAGAAGGGTTCCTTTTTGCCCACAGCCCCTCCAGCATTTGTCATTAGTTGTCTTCATAATACTAGCCATTCTTTCTGGGGTGAGGTGAAATCTGAGGGATACTTTCATTTGCATCTCTCAAATGGCCAGTGTTGTTGAACATTTTTTTATGTATTTATTTGCTGTTTGTACTTCTTCACCTGAGAAGTGTATGTTCATCTCAGATGCCCATTTTTGAATTGGGTCTTTAAATCTTGGAGGGCTGATTTTTTTAAGTTCTTTATATGTTTTTTATATTAATCCTATATCTGAGGAACCGCTGGCAAACAATTTCTCCCAAACTGTGGGTAATCTCCTCACACTGTTGGTGGTTTCTCTTGCTGTACAAAAACTTTTCAATATAATGAAATCCCATTTGTTAATTCTTTGCGTTAATTCCTGTGCAGTCTGGGTTTTATTCATAAAGTCTTTGCCTACACCAATGTCCTCAAGAGTCTTCCCTACTTTATCTTCCAGCATATTTAATGTTTCTGTTTTAATGTTGATATCTTTAATCCATTTATATTTTAACTTAGTACAAGGTGAAATATATGGGTCTAATCTTAATCTTCAACATGTGGAAAGCCAGTTTTTCCAACACCATTTATTAAAAAGGCTATCTTTTTGTCCAATGAATGTATTTAGCACCTTTATCAAAAATAAGATAGCTTAGTGTGTCTGGAGTTGTTTCTGAATCTTCTAATCTATTCCACAGATCTTTGGGTCTTTTTTTTGCCAGTACCACACTGTTTTTATTATGATAGCATTATAGTAAAGTTTCAGGTTAGGAATTGTGATGCCCACTGTCTTGTCTTTATTGCCGAGGATCACCCTTGCTATTCTAGGTCTTTTTGATTCCAAATGAATTTTAAAATTGTTTTCTCTAATTCTGTAAGATATATTATTAGTAATTTGATTGGAATTGCATTAAATCTGTATAACAGTTTTGGAAGTATTGCCATTTTAACTATATTAATTCTTCCTACCCAAGAGCATGGGATATCTCTCCATCCTCTAATATCCTCCTCAATCTCCTTTTTTAGAGTACTATAGTTTTCAGTATAGAGTTCTTTTACATCTTTCGTTAAATTGATTCCTAAATATTTCATTTTTTTAGATGCTATTGTAAAAGGTACTGTTTCCCTAATTTCTCTCTCAGTGTGATTGTTATTCATGTACAAAAATGCTATTGATTTTTGGGTATTGACCTTGAAACCAGCTACGTTGCTAAATCTACCTATTAAATCTAGAAGTCCCTTAATGGAATTCTTAGGAACCTCTAGGTAGAGTATCATGTCATCTGCAAACAATGCTAGTTTAACTTCTTCCTTTCCTGTTTTTATTCCTTTTATTTCTTTCTCTTGTCTAATTGCTCTAGCTAAAGTTTGCAGAACTATGTTGAATAAGAGGGGAGAGAATGGACATCCTTGTCTTGTTCCTGATTTTAAGGTAAAAGCTTTCAGTTTTTGTCCATTTAGTATGATGTTAGCTATTGACTTGTCATAGATAGCTTCTATCAGATTGAGATAAAGACCATCTATTCCAATTTTCTGTAGAGTTTTTATCATGAATAGGTGTTGAACGTTATCAAAAGCTTTTTCTGCAACTATTGAAATAATCGTATGATTTTTATCTTTGACTCTGTTAATACGATGTATTACATTTATGGATTTACATATGTTGAATCACCCCTGCATCCCTGGAATGAATCCCACTTGATCATAGCGTGCAATCTTTTTGATGATTTGCTGCAGTCTATTTGCTATTATCTTATTAAGAATTTTTGCATCAATGTTCATTAGGGAGATTGACCTATAATGCTCTTTCTTAATTGGGTCCTTCTCTGGTTTTGGAATGAGAGTAATGCTTGCTTCCAAAAATGAATTTGGGAGTATTACTTCACTTTCAACTTCATTAAAGAGTTTGAAAAGTAGTGATGTTACATCTTCACTAAATTTCTTGTAGGATTCAGCAGTAAATCCATCAGGACCAGGGCTCTTCTTTGTTGATAATTTTTAATTACATTTTAATTTCACTTATTGATATTGGGTTGTTAAGGATTTTTATATCATTCTGATTGAGCTTTGATAATTCACATGTATCTAAGAATTTGTCCATTTCTTCTATATTTTCCATCTTATTAGAGTACAAGTTCTCAAAGTAAGTATAAATAATTTTCTGAATTTCGACTGGGTCTGTTGTGATTTCACCCTTTTCATTCCTAATTGCATAAATTTGAGTCCTTTCTTTCCTTTTCTTGATAAGGTTGGCTAAAGGTTTATCAATTTTATTTAATCTTTCAAAGAACCAACTCTTCGATTCGTTTATTCTTTATTTTGTTTTTTTAGTCTCCAGTGTGTTGATTTCTGCACTGATCCTTATAATTTACTCCCTTGTACAAACTTTTAATTTAGTCTGCCCTTCTTTTTCTGCAAGTTTGAGATTCAACATTGAATTATTAATATGAGCTTGTTCTATTTTCCTGATATGGGAATTTACTGCTATAAATTTCCCTCTTAAGACTGCTTTCATTGTATCCCACAAGTTCCGGTATGTTGTGTTGTTATTGTTATTCAACTGTAGAAACTGTCTAATTTCTTCTTTGGAGAATGTCCCATGTGTGGTTGAAAAGAATGTGTATTCTGATGTTGTAGGGTGGAAGACTCTATAGATATCTACTAAGTACATTTGCTCAAAAGTTTGATTTAATTCTAATACTTCATTGTTGATTTTTTGTTTAGTTGATCTGTCTTTTTGTGACAGTGGGGTATTGAGGTCTCCCAAAACAATTGTATTAAAACTTATTTGATTTTTCATGTCCATTAATAATTGTTTTATATAACTGGGTGCACTAATATTTATTGCATATATATTTATGATTGTTATCTCTTCCTCTTGGATTGTTCCCTTTACTATGATATAATGACCTTCTTTGTCTCTCTTAATCAGCTTGGCGTAAAATTAACTTTGTCTGCAAATAGAATAGTTACCCCTGCTTTTTTCTGGACTCCTGCTGCATGGAGTATTGTTTTCCATCCTTTGACTTTCAGTCTATGGGTGTCTTTTTGAGTTAAATGCATTTCTTGTATACAGTATATTGTTGGATCTTACTTCTTGATCCACTCTGCCAGTCTATGTCTTTTGACTGGTGAATTGAGCCCAGAAAATCTTGATATCTGTTAGATGAAGTGCTACAACTTCCTCTTCAAAATTATCTCATCTATCTTATTGTTTTATTGTTCATAACCATTATGCTTAATGCAGATGATTAGCAGAAATTTTGATTGACTTTTTCTGGAAAAATTGAACCTTTTCATCCCTAGATCTTTCTGTTACAGCCATATGATGCAAGTTGCTTGGGTCTTCAATATATTTTAATAGGGATATGCTTTCTTTCAATATGAAAATTTATTACTAATGCCTTTTGCCATCAAAATTTATGTTTTCAGTCTTTCTTTCTTGCTTTTGTAGAAAGCCAAAAGGGAGACAATGGCTTAAAGCAGACTCCAGGATTGTCACCAAAGGTATCATCTTTTTGACCAAATTCACCAACCAGAACTTCATCTCTTTCCTCAGTAACATTTATCGTTAGACACACTTTGAGATTTTGTTACTGTTCTTGATCAAGTGGACTCTGACACAATTCCTGATGGCAGAACTTGGCTGTTTGGCTTAGACACCCTACTTTTTCCAGCACAATTCCCTTTGTAGGGGAAGCACCTACAAAGGGATTGGGCTTTTAGGGCTGTGCCCAGACATGCCTTCTTATATTTCTTATCATGCCATTTCTGATAGTACCAGTGACTGTAGAGCTTCCTGCAGCATGAAAACCATGACATTTGTCCTTCCTGCTAGCAAACAAAATTTCAACTACCAATTTTTAAACAGATCATCCTTACATAATGAACATGTCTCTGTACAGAGTTGAGCAGGAATCTGACCCAAAGTTTAAGTTAATAAAGAAGACAGATATAAATTGAAGTATATATGCTCATTATTATCTGTCAGTTAACTGTTGGGCATCTGCAAGCCCTCATGGAGAGTCAGTTCCTTTTAGTAAAAGCAACCTCTAAGTCTCTGTTACTGTCTTAGTTACTTTTCACTCATTGCCGAGACAGAATCCCTGATGCACAAAATTAGGGAGGAAAAGGTTTATTTCTTACAGTTTCTCTGGAGTTTCAGTCCATACTTAGTTGGCACCAAGGAAGCATGGCATGGTGGGGCTGCTGTTCATGGCAGCCACAAGCAGCAAGCACAAGGCGTGCTGGTGAGAGAGAGAGAGAGGAAGTGAGAAACAGGAAGACCCACCTCATTTACATTGTATGTCAGCTCCACACCTGGGCAGGTGCAGCACTCACATTGCCAATCCCTGTACCATCAAAAGTATATGAGGACTTGGGGATACATAATATACCTAATACATTCCACCCCTAAACCCCCAAAGACTCATTTACATTTTTAATACAAAAGACATTTAGTCCCTCTCCAAGAGTTGCTAACAGTTTCAGCACTGTGGAAAAGTCCAAGCCTCAAATCTCCTCCAAGATCTATGTCAAACTCTTAACTGTAACCCCTTGTACAAATGAAAACAAATTAAACACTTCCAACATATAAAGGCACAAGATAAACATTACCATTCCAAAAGTTACAAACAGGGGGATACAAGGCATTGTAACCAAAGCAAGTCCAAAATCCAGCAGGGCAAACATTAAGTCCTGGAGTTTTCTGCTCAGCATCTGAAGCAATCTGGTTGCAAGCTCTAAAAACCTTGAGTGATTCCACCCCTGTGGCACCTTCAGGGGTCTTACTTCCACAGTTTTCCTTGGATGATCCATGTTCCTTGACTTCACCCTTACATCTTTACATATTGCCTTCTACAGGTGAGGCAGAAGCTGCCTTAACTTTTTTTCATACTTAAAACCAGTGCTACATGGATGCCACCAAGGTCTGCTACCAGCTGGAGCAGTAGCCAGGCTTTCCTCTCTCTTGGCTATAGGGGTCAACTGCCCAGATCGCTGAGCTCTCTTGTGAGGAACAGCTTCTCTATGCTGTCTACATTCTGGAATCTGGCATGGCCACTGCCATTTTGGGACCTGGTGCAGCCATGACCCTTTTGAAACCTACTGTGGCCTTTGTTGCCACTCTGGGACAAGGCACTCAGCAGCTTTTTGTCGCCACTCCAGGACAGGGCACTCTGTGGCTTTTTCCTCCAAGCAAACTCTTTCACTTTTGAAAGCATGAGGCTGCAAAGGGTGGAGGTCTGCTGCTTCTTGGGATGCCCCCAGGCCATCTTTTTTATTCTTTTGTTCCTTCTCAGCAATCAAGGTTTCAGCTCCATCTTTAAAGTCCACAGCTTCCTGGCCAAACTCACAAGGTTTTAAATCACCATGCAGGTACCTTGCTCTTTATTCGCAACATAAATCTGGCTAAATGCCCCCAATAATAGCCAGGCCACTGCTTCAACAGTTCACTGCCTTGAGATTTCCTCTGCAAGATTAATTAGCCCTTTACCCTTAATCTCAGTCTCAGGCAAAGCGTCTGGGCATGCGCAGAATGCAGACGAGCTTTCTTCCAAGCCATAACACCCATCATGTGGAGTCAAACACCCAATATGGTCCTTCTTCCCAGCAGAAACCTCCCGACTCTGGTCCTCACTGGCAGGCTTTCTATCAGGCTTCTGTTCACCTGGGCTCTGACCAGAATCTCCCATACAGGACAGCCTAAACTTTTCCAGCTCTATGCATGTAGCCGACATCTCCGCACCTTTCCAAACTCTTCCCACAAGCCGTTTCCAAAGTCTCTCGAGCCACATGGTCAGGTTAGTCACAACAATGACCCCACTCCTGGTACCAAATTCAACCCCACTCTCAGTACCAAATTCTGTCTTATTTACTTTTCACTCGTTGCCAAGACAGAATACCTGGTGCCCAAAATTAGGGAAGGAAAGGTCTATTTCTTACAGTTTCTCTGGAGTTTCAGTCCATACTTAGTTGGCTCCAAGGAAGCATGGTGTGGCAGTGCTGCCATTCACGGTGGCCACAAGCAACAAGCACAAGGCGCGCTGGCGAGAGAGAGAGAGAGAGGAAGCAAGCAACAGGAAGACCCACCTCATTTACATTGTATGTCGGCTCCACACCTGGCTGGGTTCAGCACTCACATTGCCAATCCCCATGCCAGACTCAGTCCCATCAAAAGTATATGAGGACTTGGGGGTACATAGTATACCCAATACAGTTAAATTCTTATATTGCTAAGTATTTTTTTCTTTTAATTCATGAATGGTTATTTTATGGTTTTACTAAGATTATCATACTTTTACCTTTTTTCTGCAAATGCTACTACAAATTGTTCTGCTATAAACAAGAATACATATGCGTCATTGTGTGTATTAGTTTGACCCTTTGTCCCCCACAAGGCCTCATGTAATTTGGACAGGGCTGAGTCTGGCATTCATGATTGGTGTGTTGTCCAGCGCTAGGACTGGCTATGTGAGTGCTGCACCCACCCAGGGGTGGAGCCAACATACAGTGTAAGGGCAGGAGGAATGCATCTTCCTCTACTCTCTTTCTGCTGGGTTCATGGGCCTTGCTGTTTGGCAGCCACAGTGAATGGCTGTCCCACCATGCCATGCTGCCTTGGAGCCAGCTAAGTATGGACTGCAACTCCTGAGAACTGTAAGAAATAAACCTTTCCTTCCCTAATTTTGTGCATCAAGTATTTTGTCTCAGCAACGAGTGAGAAGCAACTAGGACACTGTGGTAACATATCCTTTACACATTTGGTGAAAAACTGGGTTAAATGGTATTTGTTTTAGTTTTTTGAGAAATCTGAATCCTGATTTCTATAATGGTTGCAGCAGTCTACATTCCTAGCAACAATGAAGAAAGTTTTCTTTTTACCACAGCCCTGGCAGTATTTGTCATTACTTGATTTCTTGATGTTAGCCATTCTTTCTAGAATAATGCAGAATCTCAGTGTTGTTTTAATCTGTATTTCTCTAATGGCCAGGAATGCTAAATATTTTTTCATGTGTTAATTACAAATTTGTACTTCTTCTTCTGAGAAGTGCCTGTTCACTTCAGTTGCCCATTTTTTGATTGGGTCTTTTATTTGAAGAAGTCTAATATGTTTTAGCTCTTTATGTATTCTAGATATTTGTTCTCTATCTGAGGAATAGCTGGCAAAAATATAATCGCATTTCATAGGTGGCCTCTTCATTCTGTTGATTGTTTCCTTTGCTGTATAGAAGCTTTTTAATTTGATGTGATCCTGTTGATTCTTGATATTAAGAATGTATAATTGGGGTTCTGTTCAGAAAGCCCTTGACTACATACATCTATTTCTTTAGCAGTTTTACCTATCATTTTCCAGCTAATTAAATGAAAATTTCTTAATTTCAAAGCCAAAAAAAATTGTTCCATAAGAGTTTTGAATGAGATGTTATATGCTTCTGGCTTGTGCACTTTCATAATTGATTTTGGCAAATTTATTTTTTCATAAAAGTGCCCATTTTATTTACATTTTAAATCATGTTACTATCAGATTTTTCATAATATTTACCCTTGATTTGAAAATCTGTCCTGTATCTTTGCTTATAATACATTTTCATATTTTTCCTAAATTTTTTCAGTCTTGCAAAATGTTACTGTTAATATGTAAAACCAATTTAACTCTCTTGATCTTTCTTTCATCAGTTTTTATTTTTTATTATTTTGCTCTATTTTGTTATTTTTAAAGGGAAAAAATAAACAAAACAGAACAAAGCAAATCAGAACAGAACAATGCAAGCAACACAGGACTTCAAAACAAAACAACAGGAAATCAGCAGTGGCTACCATAGTGTCTCTTGTTTTCTTTGAAATAGTTGTCTATACCTTCACACAATAAAATCAAGCAGAAACCTTCAATGAATAATACAGAAAGGAAGTACATGCATGAAATGGATTCAAAGAGATATCCAGGAAATTAAAAATTTGATCAAATGTTGGCAAAACAGCTTGAAAGAGACTGAAGATAGACTTTCAGACCTTAAAGACAGGATCGCAGCTAGTGATGATGAAAGGAAAGATCTCTATTCTTACTTTTACCTCTTTTACCTCTGTTTCCCTTACTTTTATAGCCTCATAAATAAGCTTCATTAAAATTCATTAGAATTTCTTCTGTAACAAGAAAATTTTATGTTTCAATTTCACTCTATACTATGAGTTTTGCTATAAATAATTGTTATTATAATAAATATTTTCTGAACTCTAGTATTGATTCTAACTTTAGTATTTATTATTTAGTTTTTCTTGTTTTTAGTGTCATTTTAGTTTTGTCAGAAAAGCTTCTGTATATTTTAGATCAATGATTAAAAGCAACATGAAATATCTATCATAGTTTCTACACGTAGTACATTTTTTTAAGGTGACAACTAAGTAAATAGACTCTCATGTGCTTAATGTATTTATTTTATATACTTCATTATACATAAAACTTCTGGATTCTTTTTGTATCCAACACAGTGTTTTGTAATATATTTCATGATACAAGTATTATTTTTGACTAACTGATCAGTTGAGTAATTAACTATATGTCAATATTTTAGAAATTTGTATTCCTATTTTGCATATTAATATTAAACATACAAGAAAAGCATTTGGTCTTGTCAGAATAACACTTAGTCATGATCTTATCTGTGAAGTCTCTTTGATCTTCAAAGAAACAAGTTTCTTTTCTTCTTTTCTAAACACATTAATTTTATTTTAAAATATAATCAAAGTTGCAATTTTTTGTACATTGCTATAAATCATTTTGTTTTGTAGCTCTGGGATTTGCTAATCTTTTTAGCATTCAGTTTGAAAGATATGCTAATTTTTGTTAATAATTATCACCTCCACGATGAGAGATATTGTCCTTTTTTCTTTTCTAGAACGCTTGTGAGGAAGAAAATTCTTTATTTTTGTATACACAGAGCCTAGAGAATTATATAACATGCAAAATATGTTTGCATGAATAAATTAATAAATAGCTCATAACTCTAATTATACCTGATTTTAGGCACTTTTCCCAATTTGAGTCTTTGTTTCTTTGTTTTGAGCAATACTGAGAGTTGAACCCAGGGCCTTGAACTTAGGAGTTGAATGTTCTACTACTTAGTCATGTTCTCAAGCCTTTTTATTTTATTTTACTTTTATTTATTTATTTATTTATTCATTTTGAAAGAGTCTTGCTAAATTCACCAGGTTGGCTTTGAATTTGAGATTCTCCTGACTCAGCCTCCTAAGGACCTAGGATATCCAATGTGAGTTTTTTTACATTTTTTCTCATCTGCTGATTTTTTTTTTTTCTGGTGCCAGGGATTGAACTCATGACCTCACACTTGCCAGACAGGTGCTTATGCCACCTTTCTTAAATTTTTGAACAACTTTTCTAACTGTTTTCTTGTTTCCTCATCAAGCCCTCAAACTATATTTCACCAGTCTTTCAAATAATCTTTTGAAAATAAAATTCAAAATTATGACGTTTTTTAAAATACTGCAGTAATTCACCAAAAAATTGTCAATATAAGTTCTATAAAGATACACCAAGGATCTGATTTCTGCCTCTCTAGCCCTGCCTCACTTCATATCCCTAAATATTTCCTCAAATAGATTGATCTACTTAGAGTTACCTAGTTTGTTCAATTACCTCTTTCTGCTTTTGTATCTGTAGGTGCCTCTCAAAAAAATAAATCATAATTTTATAGCCTTTGCTAACTTGTATTTTATCCTTCATTATTTTCAATTGACTTCCTATAGAAAACATTACCTAATTTCATTGTATTTTATAGATTACCTACATTAGGTGCTACTGTGTACAACAATTATATATATATATATATATATATATATATATAATACTCACATGCACGTATATATACATATATGTCAGTACTTACTACGTGCAGACTTGTAACCTCTACATTAGTAACGAATTTGTTAGTAAAATGTGTGTGGTCTCTAGTCTTGTGGAGTTGTACCATCTAGTGAATAAATGTAACGGGGAATATTGTTAGCCAGATGATTAAATAAGTGAATCAAAATGTGTAACTTGGCAAGCATTATTAAGAACAGCCCACACTCATATAGTCAAGTGCAAATCTGGATCACAGAACCTATCTCCACCCATACTTATCTATATTTTGGGTTCTATCAGAAAATGACTTGGCTTTTTCTCAGTAAACAAATGTATAGCAAAGTAACTGTTATTATAATGTTTCAGCACTTACTAATTCAATAAATGAGTTAGTGGAAGAATGAGTTAATATCCATTTTTTTTATCTCTTTTCTTCTTATTTAAGCAGCAAGTATCTTTTGTGTTGTGCAATACTTAGCACTTCTATATCCCAACCTATCCAGTTTCCTATGCCAACCTTGGTTACAGAAAGTACCCTTTTGCTCCTTCACATTTGACCTGTGGATACTCTGGCATCGCTCTTTTAGTATGCAAACATTCTCAAACTAATATTTCCAGTCAAAAGAAAAAGCAAAAAGAGGTGATGATGACAGAGGATGAGACCCCTCTTTATTTTGAATTCTAATCTAGATTTTCTTCTGTTTAGACATATGTCCTTGACAATAACAATTGACATTCTTATAGTGACTTTGCTACCTATATTTTTCCTCAACCCTCAGAAATCTAGTCTCTGTTTCATTCTTCAAACTTTTGCTCTCCCCAAGAACACTAATAAAGTACTATCTGCCAGATTCAGAGATATTTGTGCATTCTTGCCCTGCTTTCTCTCTTTATTTGACCTTCTTATTCATTTGGCTTCTCCATGTCTAATGATTAACAAAACTGGACTGTGAAGTAGAACCCAATTTTCCATTCATTAGTTAAGTCAGATAATATAGAGGGCAAGCGAATCTAAATTTTTTGATTAGTGTATTTTTTCTGTAATAATTACACTTTTTACAAGTAGGGGTTTTTAGATATTTTCCTAATGATGCTGATTACTCATTATTAATTTTTGTCTTGACAAATATTAAAAAATAAGCATTTTAATATATTTTCAGAAATATACATCAAATTATTTAAAGCTGTCAGAAATTTATCACTCTGGCCAGGCATGGTAGTGCATGCTCATAATCCCAGCACTTGGGAGACTGAGGCAGGAAGATTGCTGAAAGGTCAACCTGAGCTACATAGTGAGTTTAGGACCAGCCTGAACTACATAGTGAGACCATGTCTAAAAAAAAAAGAAAGAAAGAAAGAAAGAAGAGAAAAGAAAAGAAAAAAATGTATCAATCTGTTTTAATATTATATATTTCCTCATAATTATTTCAAAACAATAATTGGTTATTGTTTTGCTTTTTAAGTTATAATTTTTGTTCATTTAATCTCCTGCTTAATCAAAAAATTAGAAGAATTTTCCTTAAATGTATATCAAAGCAATTGTTTCAGTGTACTATAGTCAGTATGGTAGATCTCTGACAAAAGAGAAAACTAGAGAAAACCACAAGAGTTTTTTTAAGCTTAGTCATAAATTAGGAAAATGTAATAGTATTTCCAAAGCTTTTTTAAAAAGTCAGTAGCAAGACTAATTATTCACTTCCAGTTTCTATGATATTTTTCTACTGTGCAAATACAAAGAAGTTAATGGAAAATGGTCCACAAGAAATTTGGAACATCTTTTGTGTCAAATTTCATGTTCCTACACTCAAATTTTCTCCCTACCAGATACTTCTCTTTTGTTTTAATACTTCCACCACTGTTCTTCTTTATGGAAAACTGTCACATGGAGTTGAATTCAGATTAATGACTTTCAGTTCAAACAAACTAACAAATAAACGTTAGAGTTGTATTATATCCCTCCAACAGTCAGAACACTCAGATGTTGGTAATTTTGTTAGAAAAGAAAACGAAAATGACAAGCCCTTGTTATGTGCCAGGCCCTGCACTGGATGCATTAAATGTATCATCTCACATAATCCTGAAACTTCCTGAAAGGGACCATTGTTATCTTCATTTTACACACAAGGATAATGAAGATGAAAAAGATCAAATCACTTGCCCAACTCACAAAGCTAGTAATTGACTGACTTGGGATTCAAGCCCAGATCAATTTGAATTTAAAACTTACGCTTTATCCATTAAGGTGCATCTTTGAAAAATACATCAAATCTTAAAAGACCCTTACATCCTCATGAAAATTGAATATAGAAAATTGAAACAAAGTAGTCAGGTCTCACAGTTTATGGCTTCCTTTCTGCCAAAATGAGCATGGTTGAATTCTATTTGTTATTCTAGTTGCTTGGACAAAGCAAAGTTTCCAGTATAAAAAAACCATGAACAAAGTCATTTATACTATGTACAAATCAATATTGTACCAGATTTAAAAAGATAAATTATTTTAAAGACATTATCATAATGTTGAAAACTTGTACTCCTGCCCAGATGTTTACACACAGAGAATATTTTACAAATTAAGGGAAGGCAGGTTTTGTGTGATATCCAGCTTTCACTAAAAGAAGCAAAGTTTTCAATGATAGTTTAGATATTTGTCAAATTATCTAATTAATGAGTATACAATTATTTTAATAGCTAATGTATCACTATGTCCTTCATTCATGTGTGTGTGCGTGTGTGTAGCCTTCATTATGAAGATAGTATTATTAGCCACAGCAGGTGATTTGAAGCATCTGATAGGTTTGAACTAAGTCTTCTGCATTTTCCTTAATAATACATGTGTTAAATCTCAGGCACTGCTATGTGGACACACTTATTGAATGAATTAAGGCAGGCAACTTGCATCATTTTTGTATTTACATATATTTATTAGAATTTCTCACAAGAAGATCAGTTTTCTAAATGTACTTTGCATTCTTTTTTAAATTTTTCCATTTTATTTTATTTAATAGGATAGAACAGAATAAAACCAATCAAAACAAACCAACATAAGAGATACAGGACTTCAAAACATTACAAAATCAGCAATAGTTACCATAATACCTTTTGATGTCTTCAAAATAGCTACAGATAACTTCGGACACAGTAGAAATCAAACAGAACACAATAGAATAGAAACAATAAAAACAAAACAACGAATGCAGTAAAGGACTTCAAAACAAGCCAATAGTAAATCCAAAATTGCTACCATAATATATCTTGTTATCTTGAAATAGCTGCTCCTGCCATCAGATTTGACATAAATAAACAAAACAAAAGAGAATAAAACCCAACCCAACAGAACAATGGAAATTACATAGGACTTCCAAAACAAGACCATAGGTAATCGACAATGGCTGCAACACTCAGAAGGAGATCCCCCTGTACATGTTACACTGTGTACCACTATCCTTTGAACCTATTATCAGACCAATTGCTCTAGACCTATAACGTTAGTGAAACAACAAAGCACCACAGGCATTCAATTGTATTTCACCTCCATAGCTATCATCACAGCCTGTGCTTCTCTAGATAAACTGGTCGGTTAAGGCAGGGAGGATTGGCATTTCTTGCTTGCCAGCCTGCACACTGGAAGGGGCTGGGGGCTGGCTGTTGCAGTCTGGTGGCAGCCCGTACATCATGCTGGTTCCCAGACTGGGCTTGCTTGCTGGTGTGGCCTTATTGTCTCTACCCCTGGTCTGTGAATGGCGCTGACTCATGCAGAGAGGCTGGGGTCTGGCTGCTCCAGTCTGGTGGTGGCCCATGCATGGCACTGACTCCCAGACTGAGTTTGCTTGCTGGTTGTACTTTGCCTTCTTAGGTAGTCATGAGTTGAAACCTTGAAGACTCAGTTGACAACTGAAGATAGTGATCAGAAGCCATTCACGTTGACCATGTAATTTATTATCTCAATTAAGACCCACATTAGAGAAAAAAAAAAGCTAAAATATAGATACCAACAAAGATTTATAGAATTTTTCAAGGCAAACAAAATGTGTCAGTCCAGCCAAGTTCCACATGATAGGAACCATTAAAGTGATCCATGGACCCTGTGTCCACCAGTACGCTAGCTCCCTGTTCTTATCCACACATGTTGATTTGATTATCAGAATACATGGAAATGAAAAGAGAAGAACATTTGAGAATGTCTCAAGGGAAATAAAAAGTTTAAAACATTTGAGAATACTATCAGACTGGAAGCTTCTTTAAGATAAAATTTTTTCTCATTTTATTTTTTATATCACAGTGCCTCTCAAAATAACAAACAATTAGAGAAATTTAGGTGCTATAATTATTATTTAACTAAAAATGTTTACTGAGTGTATACTATGACCTTAACACTGCCAAATACCCTGTGATAAGATAATTTAGATGTTAGTGTTGGCTCAACAACCAAGGGTAAAAAGAGTGTGATTATTTATAAAACAGAAAAATTGAGTAGGATCAGGTGTGGTGGCACGCACCTGTAATCCCAGAACTCAGGAGACTGAGGCAGAATTGCCATGAGTTCAAGGCCAGTGTGGGCTACATGATCGAGTTCAAGGCCAGTCTGCAAGACATAGTGAGACCCTGCCTCACACACACACACACACACACACACACAAAGAAAAAACAGAATAAATAATTCTGTGGGCACTCCATAAAGCTGATTAATGTATAATATGATGAACAAATTTTTGAGGCTATATATTAATATGAAACATTGAAAAGAACTAACGTTGTAAATATTCTGTTAAACTCTTTCAAACAATGATTAAAAACTCTTCATAAATATTTCTTGGTGACTTATCACTAATTTAATTAGCCAAAAACTTAAGTTAACAACAATAATAAAGAAAAAACATAAATGGTTCAGAATGCAGTCTCAGTAGTTGAATTAGACACAATTTCTTCTAACTCAATAAGAATATACTATTTAATATGTTTTATCAGCTGTAAGAAGCTTTTGGCAATGCCACAGAAAACATAAATCATTGGATAAAACACAAAGTCTAATAGCAGTGAAACTGTCTATGAACAATAAAAGCATTTCATTTGATACATCTGGTACCTAAGATGTAAGCAAGAAAATGAAATTAAATCAAGGAAAAAGCATAGTGTCATTTTCTCTTCAATCCTATACTATTTATTTTTTTAAAAGGAGATCATTTTAGGGGCCATAATTTTTCTTTAGGCATAAACATTTCTGAGAGTGAGATGGGGAATGTCACAAATGGGTAACTACATTTCACAGAATTCAGTACGACACTTAAGCAAATTTTGCATAAACAAGAGCAAAACAAAGTAAGAATACTCTTCTCTTACTCAAAATAAACTCATATTTTATTTAACAAGTGCAAAGAGAACAATTCAGCTTTTAAAATTTAATTTAACATTAATTAACATTATAGAGAAAATCTATAGGATTTTTCATTATGTTTCTCTGGTTAATTCAAACAAGGGTTCACCTATTATATCTAGTTATAGTTTAGATCTGAAATGTCCCCCAAGGCTCTTACATTGAATATCACCATGCTCAGTGTTTGAGATTTTAGAAACTGACTGGATTGCGTGGGTTCTCACCTCAACAAGAAATTAATGATGGATTCGTAAATGAATGGATTATTTTTTTAGTGGAAAAAAGGTAAAATGATTTCATAACAAAATAATAGAATAAGAGTAGTTAATACATTGAATATTGTTATTTTTAAAGTGATTACTCAGAGTACAAGATACGAATGAATTATTGGAAAGTGGTGGAAACTGTAGAAGACAGAACCTAGTTAAAGAGAGGAGATCATTGGAAGTTGTGCTCTTGGGGACTAGATGTCTTCTTCTGCCACAATGTAGTTGCCGCCGCTGCTCCTGCTGCTCCCACCCCCCTGCTCCTTGTTCTCCTCCTCCTCTTCCTCTTCTTTCTCCTCCTTCTCTTCCCTTCTCTTCTTCTTCTTCTCCTCCTCCTCCTTTTCTCCCCTCTCCTCTCCCTTCTCCTCTTTCTCCTCTCTCCTCTCTCCTACAGTATAGTGTCACAATGCCAAGGGATGAGCAACTTTGTCCCCCCACAATCCATGGATCAAAGTAACCATGAAATAAAACTTACTTTCTTTTAAATTATTTTTCTCCAGTATTTTGTCAACAACAGAAAACCAACTGTCTCAGTTACTTTTCACTCATTGCTGAGACAGAATACCTGATGCCCAAAATTAGGGAAGGAAATGTTTATTTCTTACAGTTCTCGAGGGGTTTCAGTCCATACTTAGTTGGCTCCAAGGCAGCATGGCATGGTGGGGAAGCCATTCATGGTGGCCACAAACAGCAAATCACGCTAACTGGGAAGACAGAGGGCAAGAGACTTCCTCTTGCCCTTCA
>RJWM01008200.1:0-72708 GCA_004363535.1 Dasyprocta punctata | reverse complement strand
AGAGGGAGGGCGGGAGGGGAAGAGCTGAGATGACCAGCTCCCTGCGATGCCTGCGGCCGCCACGCACGGCAAACATGGCCTGGTGAGAATAAAAACGCCCAGGACAACAGCCAAGGTAACCGTGGGACAGGACGCGAATGCTGGCTGGCTGGGCCTTGTCATTCCGTAATGTGCACACGTTTCAAAACCTCACGGTGGACACGATAAAGATACACACTTTTACTACCAACTTAAACAGGAAACTTAGTAATAAAAGCTAAATGATTTAGAAAAAGAAATTTATGAAGCAGATTTTTGAAAATCAGATATTTCAGGATGTAGGACAAAGATATTCTATTTCCACAAATAGATGGTTGATGGCTAATTGGCTAATATTCATGGGATAGCTAATATGCACTATAAATCAGGAAATTTGTAGATTCTGTCTGTAGCCAAAAGAGTTGTTAAATCAGTTCAACAATAGTTTTAAAACACCAATGCATGCTGCTTCTGGTTATGTGCTTCTCGTCAGTCGCTGGCGAAGGCCACGTGCTGAACCTTTTGGAGCGTGATGGAGCACTGAGGTTTATAAAGGATTAACAGTGAATCATCCCAACTCCCTCTCCCTCAACACTGCTGTATTCTCCTTCAAACATCTGAAGAAGTCTATTGTGTTTAGTTAGTTATTTAATGGTAAACATAAAAGAAGATATTCTTCTTTTGTCTAACAATATTTATTTTATACGCCCTCCATACAACTTCCTGATCATCACGTGCTCGACTTGATCATTTACCTGGTGACTATTATTCAAGATATTTTCTTCTGTCCCGCTTTCTGTTCTTGTCAAGATGCAGAGAGTATTTGTGCCTGCGTAACTGATGATTCATTCACCACGCAGAATTCATCACCAATTTCTAAAGATTGTTTGATTCCACATTTCGCCAACGCTGAGATGCCATCTGTTGTAAAATGTAGCATTGTTTTATGTGCTATTGTGAAAAGCCCAATTAAATCATGATACTGTGACTTCTGAGCAATTAGAATTTAGAGTGCTGTAAAGTTGACTTAACCCATGACACTGATTTCTATCAGTTATTAATCATTTTTGCCTACATAAGAATAGGAAAATTTAGAAAACATTGGCATTCCTTCAGCTTCTTATTCAGAGTCCAATTTTTGGAGTTACTCTTTAATCAGAATTGCCAGTGTTGGGGCTGTTTCCAAAGGCGTGTCTTCTCAGCCACCGAGAGCCTGGCGGAGGAGGCATCAGGCAACACCGTAACCTTCGCTGTCTTTCCGCTCCAAGAAGCACACAGCTGTGTGCTGGACTGCGACCCTGGCCAGCTCCCAGCCTTATCAAGGGCACCAAAGGGTTGCTCAGAACCTATCCTCCTTTAAATCACCCTTAGATTGTTTTGTTTTGTTTTGTTTTGTTTTGTTTTGTTTTGTATTGTTTTGTTTTGTATTGTTTTGTTTTGTTTTGTTTTGTATTGTTTTGTTTTGTTTTGATTTGGTTTTTTCAATTGAGACATTAAGACATTGCAGTTGTCTGGCAATGCCACCAATAAAAAGTCAAAACGTGATGCTCTCCCAAGATATTCGTAACCAAGTTTGCAAGTATGCAGACAACGAAATGCCTACGAATGTTTCCTGGTTGTCAGTATTTTCAAGACAACACTGGTCGCTAAGATGTGTCTCAATTTTTTAATGAAACAAGGGATTTTTGGCATCTGCCCCTCTCCTGAACACTAGTCAAGACCTACGCCAGAGCGTCCCCAATTGCTTAGCTGTTTCGCCAGCTCATTTTCTTTGCATGGCCATCACTGGTTTTTCTGTAACACAGACATAAATGTGTCATTTTCAGATTCTGTATCACTGATGGCGCACGACATGGGACAAAGCCTGCTGCCTTCCAGCATGGTGTGGTCATCTCTCTCGCCCCTCTCTTCTGATTTCCACTTCCTGTTCCAGCAGCCTCAACTCCCTGCAGCTCCCCTGGGCCTCACAGCTCCCCACCCTTTCTGCTCAGTGTATTTCTGAGTGTCTTAATTACTTTCTCATTGCTGGGACAAAATACCTGACACCCACAAGTGAAAGGAGGAGAGGTTTATTTTAGCTCACAGTTTGTAGAGGTTTCAGTCCATGGTTGGCTGGCTCCAAGGCAGGGAAGCATGTCAGAGGGGATTCACAGAGGAGAAACAGTCCATGGACGAGCAGGCAGGATGCAGCTAGCCTTCCTCCTTTCCCTTTTTATTCCACCCACATTACAAGCCTACTGGTTGGTGCCACCCACACCCAGGGTGGGACTTCCCTTTTCAGAAAGTCCATCATTCATGCCCAGAACTATGCAAACCGAACAGTCAACGAATCCAGTATCACATCACCCATGATCCAGTCACTCCCCAAAGCCCCTCCTATGAGCTCATGAGGAGCCATCTAGATACAAGCCACAACACTAAGCTCAGCCTCAAAACAGAAATATACTTCATAGAATAAAGCTCGGTCTCAAAACAGGATCACAGATCTCTACAGACTCTCCTATGTTGTCTCTATTAATTCCTAGGTTCTCTTCACGGTGGCACTGAAGTAGGATGCTTCCCTTCCCTGAAAATCACAGCGGCGGCTCTCCACTGAAACCCTGAGGGCTTTGGAGGAACCCTTTGGAGACAAAGCTGCCATCGCTCCAGGAGACACGATGGCCCTGCTTCCGTTCGCCTTGGAGCTGTCACCACTTCTGTGGTCGATGAGCATGAGATGAAGGAATTGGCTTAAGTTTGGAGACTACAGTTATACGGAAATATATATAAATTGATGCTCAGTAGAACAAAAGTGTTCATGCTGGGGAAGGAAAAAAAAAGAAAAGAAAAAGCAAAAGAAAAGAGAAATGAACGGGGCATGGCATACGCAGACCCCTCCTCTCCTGCATGCAGGGCCTGTGTGATGCAATTGTGAGCTGAAATACCGCGCTGGCCATCATTTTACAATGTTTGCTTTTCTCGCCTGCCTTCTCCTCCCCATCTAGCTCTCCCTGGGTTCACACAGTAAAAATGTGTTTGTAGGCAAGGTGTAGACCTTCTCTGCTGAGAGCTGGGACACAGTGAATGTCAACACACAGCTTTAGATGTTCTGCAACGTTTCCACAAGTGTGCCAGCACTTTCAAGCCAGCGCATCCACTTTAGGACCAACTGTTTTCCCTCCACAGTTTTTGAATGTCTCCTTCTGATTTCTTTGTTTTGTGTATTACTGCTTCTTGCACAAAGAGGCCTCAAATATTAAACCTGTATCATAGACTAAAACAACCTAAGAGATGATATATTCCAACATCCTCATAATCTAGAGATGTGGAGACTGAGGAACTTAGAAGAGTATCCAGGATCCTGCGAGTATTGTCACCACACTAGAAATAGTCATGGCTTCAGCCCCCACTGCGCCCTGCACTTTCCCTCTTTTTGTCTCTAACCTCAAGAGGAATCAAATGTTGTCAATCTCCTCCCTAGGCCCATCTCTCTCATCTTCTGGCTTGGATCATGGCATAGATTTGTTGTGGATTTTATGGTGTTATGCCTGGGATGCTTTTCACCGACTTTTTACCAACCAATCTCTCTTTATCTGTTTCAATCCATCTGGAATTTCAGCCCTGAGACTAACTGAGTGAAAGTGATGTTTTTAAGGACACTTGTGTGCCCATGATGGATCGAGGACAGGTGAAGGGGAGAGAGGGAGAAAACGGAGCTCGCGATTGCTGAAGTAAGCCTGGATCCTTAGTGGCTCCTAGTAAGCATTGTGACTGAGGTGCCTTCGCCACTGCCTTTTCCAACCTCTCCACTCCATTTGATGAACCCTGATAAAATTCCTAATTCAAACTGCTATAATATTTTAAAGAACAAATGGCCTCCTTGTCAAAGATAGGCTTTGTAGTCTCCTAAATTACTTCTCTCTTCCTGACCATGTGACCTCTTAGAGCGTCGCGAGGCTCCTAACACTTTGGTAAGACCTTTTTAGTTTTTTCAAACCCTGCTTCCTTTGAAATGTGGTTTTAGAAGTGCTGATACACTGTAATTCATCTTTACATTATTTTAGAAATACTGTCATTTTAAAGTTTTTAAAATGATAAGGAGGATACAAAAGATAACTCTTTTTTAAATTTAAGCAATCACTGCATTTTTGTCAAACCTCATGAATCAAATGTTTATGATAGTTTTTCCAAATAAAAATACCACAGTGCATCCTCACCCACCTGACTTCTGACAATGCCCCAGAGTCAAAAACAAAACTGTGAATGGTGAATGTTTTGAGTCAGTTTAGGGCATCGAGGCACCTGTGACAGTGCAACTAAAGACCCTCAGGAAAGAAGATTCCAGAGCTCCTTCAGAAAGAGGCCAGAACAACGCGATAAGTGTGTTCAAAACCAGGGGGAGTGTTTTGAGGAGGAGTCATGGCAATGTTCTTTTCTATAATAAATTTTAAAAAAATTATTAAATATTCATTATATTTTTATTCACACCTATAAACCCCCCACCCATTCTTACTGTTCTTAACACAGTAATATTTTGTCCTCTTAAAACAATGAGGAGTTAACAGAGAATAAGCACTATCCATTCCCAATATGTATGCTTTGCATTTTCAGGCACAGCTGCTGGGATTGGGATGGTGCCTTATTAAACACAAACCCAACCGAAAAGCAATTAAACAAAGACAAGTCCATATAATGTGTAATCACCTCTGCTTGTAAAATGTCAAACTAGTATGCTAGAAACATTTTTTAAACCCAATATTTCAAATAACCAACCAAACAAACATAGACCTAATTAAGGCAGAAAGAGGGAGGGAAGGAAGCTATGCAGATATGGAGGATCTGGTTATGCTGACTGGGCTAGGGGGGTGAGAGCACCTTGTCTACTCTGTCTAGCACCTGTCAGTAGTACCTTTCAATACATATCATTCTGCCATCTTCTTTCACTGCGTCTTGATATTGGAACTTGTTTCAGTCAGCTTTCCCGTCACTGAGATACAATACCCAACCCCCACCACCGCAAAGGAGGAGAGGTCTAATTTGGCTCACGATAAGGAGGATTGAAGGACTTGATGCAGCAAAGTTCACTGTAGCTGGGAAGCAGAGAGTGAGGGAACAGGGCCAAAGAAGGGGATCAGAGACCACAGAGAGCAACCAAAGCCGGGGCCTCCTTGTCGCACTACACACACTTAGAAGTGGGCGTTACTCACCCCCTAGGGAGCTGCCAAGCCAATCAAAGTGACTCAATCAAGCTTAACTACCTCATTCCACTCTGTCAAACTGACACCAAACGCATCTCCTCAAAGCCTCCCTTAATCTCCAAATAAGCACAAAAACAAATTAATAATCTCACCTAGATCCTATAATTACCCTGAGAGCAACTGAGAACACAGTTGTCCCTTCCTGGAAGTCTCAGCAGTTCCAGCAATTTTTGAAAGGCCAAGTAACAGTCTGTTCCATGACCACAAGACAAGTGCTTAGTTGTGAACCTCTGTAAGCATAAAAAATAAGTTATATAACCACAAGGTACAATGGTACAGGTTAAACACCCCCATTTCAAAAGGGAGGAATAGGGGATAGAAAAGAATAGGACCAAAGCAAAACTGAAACCCAGCAAACATTTAAATCCTGCAGCTCCATGCCCAGCCTTTGGGATACTTGGTAGTAAAATCTGAGTGCCATAGAGTTTGGGTGGTCCCACCCCATGGACTTGCCAGTTGCAGCCCACGAGGCCTCTCTCTTGGGCTGACTCCATTCTGAGCCTGCAGCTTTCCTTGAAAGACATTCCACTTACACGGCATCTCCTACTTTCTAGGGTCTCCACTGCATTGCTTCATTCCCACAGATTTATGCACTGCCCTCTCGGGGCTCCTTGCCTGGCCTCTGGTAGCTTCTTCTGAAATCTTGGTGGGAGCCTCCCTGACTCTAAAACTCTTGCATTCTGCATGGCAGTAAAACCAGCATTGCAAGAATGATCCTAAGGTTTGCTGTCATCAGAAGAAGTAGCCAGGCCACCTGACATCATAGCTGTAGTGGCCTCTGAAGACTGGATGGCGGAGCACAGTAAATGAATACAGGGGAACCAATTTCATATGGGAACCTCAGGAGGCCCAGAGACTCTTTTTGAAAGGAAAAAATATTTTTTGCATATGAAAGCCTATGGTATGTGGGTGTCTTTATGATCCCTGAGATATGCTCAAGGCATTTTTCTTCTTAGCCCTGTACAAAGTTGTTTTTTCTTTCTTTTTTTTTTTTTTCAAGTGATGCTAATCTCTTCAGCCACCACACTTGCTTTGGCCCAATTTTACATATGCTGAAAACAGTCAGCAATATCCATGCTACAGCCTGAATGTTAGGCTGCTTTGAAATTTCCTGCAACATATCCATTAGTCCACTGCCCTTAATCTTAGCCTCCTGTGAAGTCTCTGGACATGCACAAAACACAGGATTTTTTTGCCATAGTGTAGCACACATGGCTTCTAGTCCAACTGCTAACGGAATCCTCGTTTCCAGCCGGCACCTCCCGAGCCTGGCCTTTACTGTTCACATTCCTCTCAGCATTCTGGTCTCCTGAACTCTGACCAAAATCTCCCATCAAGCTCTGCTTGTAACATTTTGAAGCTTTTCAAGTCAGCATTTCCAAACCTTTCCAAACTCCTCCTCCAAACTAGTTCAAAGTTTTCTGAACCATGTGGTAAAGTATAGTCACAGCAATGACCCCATTCTTAGTACCAATTTCTGTATTAGCTTTCCTGTTGCTGAACCTGATACCCACAACTTAAAGGAGGAGAGGTTTAATTTGGCTCAGTTTTAGAAGATCTAGTCCATGGCTGCCTGAATCCCAGGCAGAAATATGGTGGAAGTGTGTGGTGGGGTAAAGCTACTTATTTCATGGCAGCTTGGAAGCACAGAGCAGAGGAACAATGCCAGAGAGAAGGAGGCCAGAGACTATATGTGGAAATAAGATAAAGATATCACATGCCAACTTTTTCTTATAAACTTCAGGCATGATAATGAGAGAACAAAAGCAAAACCCTTGTATGCGTCAGCAAGTACTGGTTACAGAGCACAGCAGTTCCTGCATCATAACTTATCATTTTGTCTGCATGTGCAAGTCAAGCATTTGAACCATTGACCCCTACAAAACAAGTGAGTCTTCAGAGTGAATTAACTGAAGGAAAGCGGCCTTCTGAATCTTCCCTTCCAGCCTGGCTTCAGCGTGTCAGGAAGGAGCAGACTCTAGGGGGGCAAAACCTAAGATTGCCTCTTGACCTTTCCTGCTCACAGTTTAGAAGCTATGATGCAAACTCATTCCCTTTTTCTGTAGAAAAAGCAACTAAAATGAGATACTCCAAACACAGTGTATTCCAAGAAACCTCATCAGCATTTCAGCCATTACTCTGTTCACATCGACAGAACGCTGGGGCAAGGGCGAGACTGAGAGGAATACACTTCTCATGTTATTACTTTCATTTTGTGCAACACAACCAGTGATACCCTGGCACTGGCCCCCACAACTCTAGTGCGTAGATGGTACACAGATTTTCCTTGTCCATACCCAGAAATCTCACACTGCAAAACTGTGATTAATCACAGTTGGATAATTTAGATTAGCAGCATAGGCAAAAGTTACAAATTAGGGCCCTTCTCCTCCTTTCCCTGACACCTCATTTTCTTCTCCCCATCTCCTTCTTATGCCTGGTCCTTCCCCTCTTTCTCCTCATCTTCCTCTCTCTCCTCTTCCTCATGGTTATCTGCATTCTTCTCCCTGGAAGGTTAGTTGTAAAATATTTACCATCAAATCTCTAGCCATAACTCTTGCTAATATCCCAGTTAGAAACACTCATAATCTGTAGCCTCACTGACTGAATTAATTCCCTTGTTTCTAATTCATCTCTATCTTTGATTGGCTTGGACTGTTTCATCTTTCTATATCATCTTCATACAAATATCTGAGTTCTTAAAACAAGTACTTTTCTCAGAAATTCAACTGAAAGGGAACTCAGAACAAAGATACCCAGAAATTCTCATGTAATTTACAGTGATGACTTCAATTCAGTCTCTTTTGAGAAGACTCTCCAAGCAAATAATTCTCTTCAGCACTGACTGAGCTCCTCCTAGGTACCTAAACTGCTAGATGCTGTAGACACTAACAGAAATACTCATCAGTGTCTTGGGTTTCTATCCATCTTACCCATGGAGCCTCTTATTGCTTTCTGCAAAGTAGAAGACACAGTCGTCTGCTGATCAGTATACTGTGAGGTCCCCATGTGAGGAGTCTGTGGCTTCATCTGCTTTAAGAGATTGTGGTTTCCCAAGCTCAGAAATGGATGCGGGTCCCGTATCTACCTAAGGTCTCCCTCACGTCACCCTACGAGGCCTAGGGGACCTGGTGTCCCGTCACATATGAGGCTCACGCTGCTTGCTGTACCATGAGTAATGAAACCCTTTGCCTCTGCCTGGGGAGGCTGGTGGCTTCCACACCATCTACGCTGCTGTGAGAGTCTCACTCCCGGCTTGCCGGGGGCTGGCAAGCATGGGGCCATTCTCGGTTCTTACAGGGAGAGCACAAAATGAGATATATCTTGACTTTAAAGAGATACATAAACTGCTTTGGAAGATAAAGGTTGATACATGCAATTATAAAGCTTTGAATGCTGTAAAACCGAAGTATGTAAATTCAAAAGTAGGTCATTCAAAAAAGGAGATTGGTATACCGTGCCTGAACCTCTCATCATGAAGTAATTTACAATACATCACTGCATTTCAGGACAAAAACAAATATTTTAGACCACATAATCTTAGTTCATGATCATGCTTGTTAGATAGGAGAATTAATCACCAGATTGCCAACAGTCAGCTAATTTAAAGAACCGAAATAGAAGTAACTTTCAAACAAAATCATTCACAATTACACTTATTTTTCTAGACAAAAAATATAGTTTAGGAAATAATTTTCTCTTTCCTAATATACTAGGCTATCACAAGCATTTCTTTCATTTATTCAGTACCTGATACAGTACTTCCCCCTGCAAGCTGAAACGTGTTTGTCTACACAGACAAACCAACCTGAGCAGAGGGCCCCCGGTCTATATATGTAAACACACTGGAGCGAAATAACACAGCGAGATTTTACTTCTTCCAAAGCAAACACGAGAACTCAAGTTATTCTAGTTGAAGGCTCCTTATGTAGAACCCATATGTGTGTGCGTCTAAAGCTCATCTTTCCGTCTTTCCTGCCTGCTTAGTGTTGTAGCCACGTGGCCTCTCCCTCCATGTTCACCTGAACTTAGCACCCACAGTGCCCTGCACCAGGCTGCACCTTTGCTGCCCCTATAGTTCCTGCATCACAAGGGCAGGAATTCTTGCTTTATTCCCAAGTGCTAGCATATAGTAGCTGCTCAATAAATATTGTAGGGCTAGCAGGGTGAATAGACAATCTTACACAGTTCAGTAACCCCATAGCATCCAAAAAATCAAATACCTAAGAATCAATCTAATGAAGGAAGTAAAAGACCTCTACATTGAAAACTACAGTACTCTGAAAAGGAAACTGCAGAGGATATCAGAAAATGGAAAGGATTCCTTTGCTATTGGGTAGAAAGAACCAATGTAATGAAAATGGCTATACCCTCAAAATTGTTATACAGATTTGATGAAATTCTGATCAAAATGCCAATAGCATACCTCACAGAACTGGAGAAAACATCCCTAAAATTCATTTGGAAGAAGAAGAGACCTAGAATAGCAAAAGCAATTCTGGGCAAAAATGGCCAAGCCAGGGGGTGGGGCATCATAATCCCTGACTTGAAATTATACTACAAAACTGCTGTGATAAAAACAGCATGATACTGGCAAAAAAACAAACAAACAAACAAACAAAAACAGACCCAAGGATCAATGAAACAGATCAGAAGATGTAGAAACTACTCTAAACACAGCCACCCTACCTTTGACAAAGGAGTCAAACACTTTCATTGGAAGAGAGATAGATTCTTTAATAAAAACTGGTTTTCCACACGCTGAAGACTAAAATGACCCATATCTTTCACCATGCACTAAACTAAAATTGAAATGGATTAAATATCTGAATATTAAAAAAGGAGCACTAAATCTTCTGGAAGATAGAATAGGTAAAACTCTTGAAGACACAGTGTAGACAAAGATTTTATGAATAAAACTTCACAGGAACTATCACACAGGAAATATCACAAAGAATAAACAACTGGAATTTCATCGTATTAAAAAACTTCTGCACAGCAAGAGAAATCACCAACAGAGCAAAGACGCAACCCATACTGTGGGGAAAAATGTTTGCCAGCTGTTCCTCAAAGGATTACTATTGAGAACATACAAAGAACTAAAGAAAAAAATCAGATCTCCCAAATTTAAAGACCCAATCCAAAAATGGGTAAATGAAATGAATAGACACTTCTCAGACAAAGATGTATAAATGACAAATAAATATATGAAAAAATGTTCATCATTGGTCATTCCAGAGATGCAAATTAAAATAATGCTGAGATTCCATCTCATTCCAGAAAGAATGGCTATCATCAAGAAATCAACCAATGACAAATGTTGGAGGGACTGTGGGGAAAAAGGAACCCTTCTTCAAACCTTTCTATCAGGAAAAATAACTTCTATTCATGCCAATGAACACTTAGTTGATTGGAGGGGTGGGGCCAGACTCCTATGATGATCTCTAAGTGAGGGAAAACAGGTGGTCAATGAATAGTGTGTGAAGGAGCAGCAGGCACTAATACTGGGGAAAAACAGAAAAACCATCATCATAAATTTCCTAGATGATAATTATTACATTTTCATGATGTGCATAATGGTATTCATATGACTGAATATTTACTGCAAACTCATAATTGTTCTGCATTAATGCTTTATAAATCATTGATTTCATCACATTCTGCTCTCTTTGAAGATAGTGAGTCCTTGATCAAAAATGAAATTATGCCGTACTCCCTTCAAAGCAGCAACTTCAATATTTCAGCTGGAGAAAGCTGCCTAAGATAATCTATAGCACTCATAAATCCACGCAAGGTCAGCCACAATTTCAACTGTTGGAATTCCTTCCCTATCACCCCCCTGGTGACTAAATTTGGAGGACACAAGCATTGCTGAGGGGTGCTCTCAAGGCAGAGGGACTCATGTTCAGAGTCACCCTCTGAGACACAGAGCATACAGCAGACGGCTGGGGGTTTAGCTCGGTGGTACAAGTGCCTGAGTTCGATCCCAGGTACCAAAAAAAAAAAAAAAAAATACAGCAGATGCTAAGGTGTCATCAAAGCTGTCTTTTTATGAAATGGTTTATATGTAATAATGTAGCTGACACATGTATGGAATAAAAATAACTCATTTTACTGCTTAGTTCAAAAAAATTTCCAATCTTATTGATATTCCCTGCTCTCCTCTCTCTCCCCTCTCTCCCAGAAGTAATCACTGGCCTCAGTTCTGTGACAATAATTCCTTTGCTTCTTCAACACTATTCTATTTTAATTACTGGATTTAAAATATGTTTCATATCTGGTAGGCCTGATAGGGCAAGGTCTCCTTTTTAAAAAACATAACTGTCTTAGTTATTTTGACATTTTGTTTTATATAAATTTTTAGGTAAGTTTTTCAAGTGAATTTTTAAAAACTGCTAAGATATTCATTATAATTACATTGAACCTGTAGACCAATTTAGTGATAAAAAGTATCTTTGTATTTGGTCATCCTATTCATGAACATGGTACTGTTCTCCATTTATTTGTTTCCTCAAATTAGTTCAATTAAATTTTACATTTTTCATAAATGGCATCCATTCTCCATTTCATTCCTGTAGCATTTAGACTTGTTAATATCATAAATTCTTCCTTTTTATTCAATTACATTTCTAACGCTTTATTTTGAGTACATAGGAATGCAATTGAACTTTGCATAGTAAACTTATCTAGTGTTCTTTCTAAGTATACTTATTTTTAGTTTTCTGTGTAGATCTTCATTTTTAAAAAATTTATGTTAAAAAGCAAAACAAAAAAGAGGATAGAAATAATACAGAATTTCAAAAAATAGTAGGAAATTAATACTAGTTAATACATTACATATCATTATCTTAGAAGTAGTTGCTCAGGTTACAAGATCTAGGCATGAAAAAAATGTTACAGATAAAGTTTTTCCCTGCTTCTCAAAAATTACACCTTACACCTCATTTTTTCTCTTTTTTATAATGCTGTTTAGAATCTCTAAAACAATGCTAAATAGAAGTGATGTTACAAGACAAATGTTTTTGCATTCTTGGCTAAATATTTTAATTTTTCTTTACCATAAACCATGGGATTTCCTATAGATTTTTGTTACGCAAGTTCATCAAATTAAGATTTTTTTTCTAACTTGCTAGTATTTTTCTTTCCAAAATTATGAGTTTTAAATCTTAATTGAATGATTTTACACTATATATTCAGATTTTTGTATAATTTTCATTTTTAACTAATGCAGATTTGTGTGGTTTCTACTATTAAAGCAAACTTGTGATCCTAGAATTGACCTAATTTGGGCATAACATGTTGTCCTTTTATGCACCGATCTGTCTGTCTAGTATTTCATAGCTGTGGAGAGCTCTACCTACCCTCCCTCGTAAGCCTGTTATTTGGGGGTCTCCACCGTAGTCCCTCTCTCAGGGTGCAGAGTCTCTCCTCCTGCCGACTGTGGCCCCCATGCTGAAGATTTAGGCTTCTGAGATGAGTTTGTCCAGGGCCGCTGGTCCACTCCCTGCAGGTCCAGCAGTAACAGGATGAACGAGATGCAATCGTAGGAAGGAAGCTCTGCAGCTGTATCAGATCCATTCACCCGCAAGGCGTGAACTCGAAGACCACAGGTTAACCTGGCAGTTTCAGCCGACTGCGGCCGTCAGCTCCGTCTTCTCGGCTTGGACTGTGCCACTTAGGGCAACGATGCTACTCGTCATTGCTGAAAGAAGATTCAGAGAGGAGGTCAGGAAGAGATGGAGCAGCTAAGAGCACGGAAACTGAAGATCAAAGAGCGGAGGCTTCTGTGGAGGAGACGAGGTCACTCCTGCTCGGCTTGGCTGGGAGCTGTGAAGCACGGCGATCTGGACGGTGCTCCGGCTGCCCTGTCCACCACTGCCCCTTCCAGGTCAAAGCGTACAGCACTGGCTACACCGTGCTATTTACTGAATGGAGAAAGGGTGACGTGCCAGCGCGCTCTTCACGTGCATGTTCGTCATTGCCATCACTCGGCTCGATGCCAAAGCTACCATGGGAAGGGATCTTAGTGTGGGAGAGTTCGAATCAACACATTACCAAGTGCCCACTCCTGCTGCCTACACCCTGCCTCCCATCCAGGTTTCTCCAGAGAGGCGGAGCGCAGAGCAGCTGCCTATCACGAGCATCAACCCCTTGTCTCTCCCCAAAGGTCCACTTGGAGAGCGTCAGGACGGAGCACCCACCTTCCGAGATCATGGGGATGAACCCAACACTTGCGAGGGCCACACGGATCGCCCCGTCCCCCGAAGTTTAACAGAGTTCGATGTCCTATGCATGCGAGGCCAGCAGGGAAACGCACAATTTGGTGAAAGATGACAGCTACACGGTAGTGACTCTAGATTATGGATTCTATCATCATAGGCTGTGCGTCACTGAGGATTCTGCTTTCTGACTCCTTTCTGCTCATTAAATCTCACAATTAATGTCTGCTGTTGCTTTCAAAAATACATATTTTTAAAAATCTATTTTTGCCTTAAGACCGTAACCCTGCCCGAGGCATCCAGCTGTGGAACAAGCTCATCTCGGTGGCCGACTGGGGCTCTTTCATCAGGGACTGTCCCTTTCCTTGTGAGTGTCCCCTGTGCCGGCCACCGGCCCAGCTTGGTTCTGGGTCCACCTTCAGCAGTTTATTCACAGGTCACCGGGGACATCCCCCTCTGTGACCTCACACTTTCCCGCACGGTATTTTCCCTGTTGTCAGGATGAATGAGTTAAAAATATTCTGCAATAATCAGAAGAGAAGAACCCAAGCTCTGAAGCGGGGCGTGATAAATTGTTCACCCACACACAGCAGGGTGTGAAATGCACTTAGGCTGGAAAGAGACTGACAATAGGCGGGAACAGGAACCGCAACGGACTGCGTCCTTACAGTGACCCGCAGTCAGGAGGGTCACTCCTAGGACTGCGTCCTTACAGTGAACCGGAAGTCAGGAGGGTCACTCCCAGGATTTGTGCCATCAGCAGCAGTGACAGAGGTAGCAGGGGAGTCTCAACAGCAGCTGCTGTCCCCTGGGGAGAATGCAGGGCCCGCCTCATCCCTCCCCAGCAGCGCGGAGCAGGGGGCCCAGGCTGCCCGCCCCTGCGCCCTGAGTGGCCGGGCTGGGCCTGGGGTTCTCCTAGGTGTAGCACGAGGGAGGGATGCGACAACTGTCTCGGCCGGGATGGAGGCTTCCGGGTAGAAGCAAATGAGGAAGCGGGAGCGAGAAAGAGGAAGGGATGGGGAGTCACAGGCTTTGCAGCAGAAGTGGGAAGGGTAGGGTTTGGAAGGAAGCTGCCCTCTTCCTCCTCCTCCTCCTCCCCCTCCCCCTCCTCCTCCCCGCCTCGGGAAGCAGTGTGAAGGGCACCGGGAGTGGAAATTGTTCCCGGAGTCCACGGGTTTCTCTGAGAGCTGGGTCAGGACCCATCCATGACCCCGGGGAGCAGCGGATGAGCCCCGAGGCCCAGTTTCCAATTTCCAATGCGATATCTAAGACCCAGCTCTGAGGGAAACTGCTCTCCTGAACGTCTGAGTCTCTCACCTCGTCACCATTTTCCACATATTAAATATCATCCTAGCACTCGTGGAGGAGAGGATTCCATGGTGACGAGAACGCATCTGAGCCGGTGGGCCGCCCAGAAAACCTGCAGCAGGACGCCGGCAGCGGAGCGCAGCGGCAGAAGCCAAAGACGACGTTCCAGTTCCTTGCTTTTCTGCTTTGAAAATGGATGAAATGTAAGCATTATGGTGCCTTTCCTTTTCTGTGAAAATTGATGTGTATGTGTGTGTGTGAGAGACAGAGAGAAGCACCAAGACTTGTCTTAGATAAAACCAGGCGTCACCGATAATCCAAATCACACTGCTATGCGAGAAAGGATAGCAGACTGCAGAAAGGGTAAACCAAGGCAGAGAAAGACGTTGAAGTTTCCTGCTCCAAGCCCAAATCTCTGATGAGACCAATAGCACACGGTGACCTAAATTAGACACTTGACTTGACACAGTGACAACCGGTGACTTTAGAATGGTGAAATAAACGCCTGGCACCGGGTGATAACACAGTAAATCGAGGAGCAACTCAGGCGGCACTGTGAGGAGAGGAGGCTGGGCCTCGGGCTGGAGGGCCGGGGCCGCACTGCCCGGCAGCCACCAACCTCCGTGGAGCAGGGACGACAAAAGGGAAAGGAGGCCCCACGTCCCCAGCCTGTGTCCTGGGGGCCACTCACGCACCACGAAGGATCGACCCTCGCCAGGACTGTCCTCCATCAGTACACAGGGAAAATGCACATCTCTAAAAATGACGGAATAACCATGGCAACAGCAGTACTAAGCTGACACGAGGCAGGCACCAAGACAATGCAAAAGTGAAGGAGAGGAGGATCAAGAAAAGCAGCGACAAGAATTGCACTGAAGTGTAAAATGCTTCTCTGGAAGAAATGAAAATTCTTATGAGTGCCTTGTCTTACACTGGAGAAGTAATTCGACAAGAATAAGAAGGCAATTGCTCTTGCAACACTAGATCTCACAGGAAACGTTCAAGGGCTCAGAGGACACGAGTTTGCGTCCAGATGTTAATCAGTGGCAAGGAGAATGGAAGAAGAGAGGAACTGAAAAGGAAAAAGACCCTCAGAGAAATGACTACAACAAACGAAAAACAGAACGAGAGTAGGGTCTGATTGAGAGGAAAGCAGGTTACGGTGGAAAGAAATTCAGTGCGCGAAAGAATTACAAATAAAAAGTATGCGTGGATGTAGAGAAAAGAGCAACGAAAAGAGAGCCCATCATGCACATCAGTTCTTCCAAGGCAAAGTACTAACCACAAAGATTTATGCCAGCTAAACCCTGCACTGGACCCGACTGGGTTACGTCCCCTGGCAAGGTGTGTGTGCCCTGTGTTCACGTCCACGGCTGAGTGCACTGTGGGCCAGGGCTCCGTGAAGGGCTGGGCCCGGGGCGCTCCTTGGGGCGCGTCCTCCGCTGGGTCTCTTCCCTTGTGCTCTGCTTCCCAGCTGCCGGCAGTGAGCAGCTCTGCTCCGCCACGCCCCTTGCCATGACATTCCTGCCTCGGAGCCAGCCAACCATGGACTGAACGCTTTGAATCTGTGAGCCAAGGAAACTCTCCCAACTTAAGTTGTGGGTGCTGGGTATTTTATACCAGCAACAAGAAAGCTGAACAATACAGTATTTACATATGAATTTAATTTTCTCTAGAATTAAATGAAGACTTAAAACATGTTAAAGATACATTATACTTCAGAATAAAAGAAGACTCAATGATTAATATAAAGATACACATTATTAGCTTTACTTTAAAGATAAAGTACTACATACTCAATAAAGGAGGAAAGGAGGCTTTTATCCTTAGAATCCTTTACTCTAATGTGCAGAACATGGAACTGATAATAAGTTGAGAAAAAAAAGTATAATCTTCAATCTTGATTCCCAGATAGTGAGTACTGTTCTTGGATAATTTAATTTCCATTCTATCTTCCTTTTAGGGTTTATCTCAGGAGCATAGATGATGGAAGATCAGGAGGAATGATCCCCCCGGGCTCGTTCTAGATATGGTTCTTATTTCTAATAACTCTTCACTGGCCTCACACACTCAGTGAGAGTCGGGAGGCACAGGCTCCGCAGGTTGGCTTTCTGCTGTTCAGCAGGCTTGGGCACAAGTTTCCTGCAGCACCACTGCATGATTTTGTAGTATTCTATAAAACATTTCTGAAGATGCCAGGCATGGTGGTGCAGGCCTTTAATCCCAGCCCTCGGGAGGCTGAGGTAGGAGGAGCATTGTGAGTTAGAGGCCGGCTTGGGCTACAACGTGAGTGCAAGGCCGGCCTGAACTACATAGTGCGACCCTGCCTCAAAAACTAGGGCCCGGAGTTTGGCTCAGTGGCTTAAGTGCCTGCCTGACAGATGCAAGGTTGTGAGTTTGATCCCCAATGCCACAAAAAATAAATAAAATAAAATACAATAAAATATTTCTAAAGAGTCTGTAAAATAATTACAGTGGCCCTTGTTTTCCTGCACTGAGCTCTGATTAATAAGCTATTGAAGGTCTAATTCAATTACAAAGGTAATAAATGAACTTTTTTTTAATGTTTGGAATAGTTACATGAGACTCCTGGAAACTATAGTAGAGGATGAGTCTTAACTAAACAGAAGGAAAATAAAAAATAATTGAATAATAAGAGGGAATATGCAATCATGTAAACTGTCATAGAAAGAAAAACATTAAAACTGAATCAGTATTACTAGCTTTGATAATGCTGAAATGCTGTAGCTGGCCCAAGCTGGGAGGAGAAGGGAACTAGAAGGTGCGGTAGCTTGAGTCTGCTCCCCTCATTGTGGTTTCATACTCAGCAGCAAGCCTGGTATTTAAAACTAAGCCAAAGTATGGTGGCTTAAGTTCATCTGAAGGTAAAACAATAACCAAAATACATTTGGGTAATGAGGAAGAGAAAAATTGAGAGACCAAAGTAATATAGGCTAAACTGATTTTATCATTGCTTGTTATAAGAAAGATATATGCAATAGCTCAGAAAATAAATATACTGTATTACAATTTAAAAAACTTTTGCAAATCATTAAAATAGAGAGGCACAAGGAAAGACAACAGATCATAAAAAGTAGAACTGAGATGAAGAAAAGTGACAGAACTAGACCTGGTATTTTAGCAATTTGACATCAGGTCAAAAAACAAATAGCAATGTGTGCATAACACAAAATACATACCCAAAACAGCATCACTAAATGGCATATATGGAAGTATATGGCACACGCGGTTATTGTCTTTGCAGAATTATTAGCAACAAACAAAGACAAGCAATGACTTCATTTGCCTTGGAAACCTCACGATAAACAATGGAATGCGATGCAACTCCTAGAAAAGATGAGGCAGCTCTCTATCTGCTAGCATGGGAGAACTTTTACAATATGTTAAGTGAAAATTTTTACAAAATAGAGGCAGAGTAGGTGTAGGGTTTCCATCACCTGCTCTTTACACAGAGGAAGACATACCTAGGAAGGCTTGCAGTGCTCAGCTCCACCGACAGGATCCCTAAGGAAATGGATCATCGCAGGAAAAGCAGTGTGTGCCCAGGAGGTGCTCAAGGGACGCATATTAACACAGCCACCCCTGGGCGCCACGGTCCCCACCTGCGGGGTGGACACCAGACTCCACGGGGTCCCTGACTCCTTGTGGCAGAATGCCGCAGTATTTGCAGATGACCTATGGATAGCTTCCCGCCTGCTTCAAATCATCTCTTGGCTACTGATAATAAGGAACATAAAGTGAATGCCATTTAAGTATTTGTTAAGCTGTACTATTTAAGGAAAAATAACAAGCAAACAGGTCCATACAGCCTCCATGCTGACACTGCTTCCCAGCATAGCCCCTATCGACGTTTGGCTGAATCTACAGATTTAGAACCTGAGTGTACGATATGCTCTTTCGATCCTTTAAATTTTATCACGTATATTAATTATTTGTTTTGTTAAATAAAGCTTTTTTTTGTGTGTGTGTTTTTGAAACAGGGTCTTGGCAGTTCAGCCTGGCCTTGGGCTCACTTTGTAGCACAGGCAGGTCTCAAACTTGCAACAGTCCTCCCGCCTCAGCCTCCCGAGTGCTGGGATTATAGGAGTGTGCTGCCACGCCTGGCTAATAAAACTTATTTCTTAAGCAATAACTGTAAGTTCTATGATTGAAGTCTTGGCTTTGCCAGTTACTGGTTGTATAAATTTGAGTCTGTTTCCTTCTCATAGCAACAGGGGTGACAGTATCATCTAATTCAGAGAAATCAGTCACCTCGAGGGACCAGAATGCTAGAAGACTCTGCCTTATTCACGACCCTGCAATCCTGCTTTGCGGACAGCAGTGCCTCCTACATGGCTTTGTAGGGTCATTTCCTGCAGATGCAAAAGGATTACTAAACAGGACCCTCGACCTGAAATGTGACTCAATAGCTTCCTGTTTTTCTAAATTATTTAAATCAATTCCATCACTTGCAGCATTCTTCCTAAAACCATGGGTATCACAAGCCTTCTGGAACAGCATTCACAGAGACGCTGGTGACCATGGCGACGGTCCCTTCCATGAAAACATGATCCGAGTCTGGCCTTCTAAACTTTGCACTACAGACACTGACTCGTGACGGCAAACACCTAGAGTTAAAAAATAATCAATTTTTATCAAATTATCTCCATTATTTCCTTTTCCTTTGCCCAAAATATCTAGAAAATTGCTTCGATTTTCTGTTTCATCTTGCCTCTGCAGACCCAGCTCCACATGCTGTGCACTCCCTGAATCTCCTGACAACTCCTCCTGAAGTAGTTCCCACTTACGGTGCTCATTTTCCTGATAGTCATTAAAGATTTAGGAGCAAACTGTTGTGTTAAGGTGCACTTTTTGCAAGCGCTATTAAAATACATTGACTTTTTAAAAGTGGTACCATCAAAGGGCTCACTGTACAGGAGAAGAGATTCTCAGCAGAGCAGGAGCAGGGGCTGGAGGCTCGGTGCTGCCCTGCGCTCCGCCTCTGCGCTGGGGAGTTCACTTCCGGGCAGCAAGGAGGAGCTGGGCTCGCCTGGGCCACTTCCACACATTCTGCTGTGGTTCTAGGCACTGGCAAAGAAAACAAGCTTCTCAGAGGGGCACGGGGTACTGATGATAGACAATGGGACCCATCTGGTATCTTCTCACTCTGGGGGAGAAAATTTCAGTTTTCTAGTAGTACAAGTCAACTTTTGTAGAGAGGATCATTTAGCCAAAACCAGCATTCAAAGCTGCAACAGCCTAAAGGTTCTGTGCAACTCTACTGCAGCAGGCACTGCCGTCAGGGGCCCCGGGAGCTCTCACCACACACGAGTGGGCGTGCGCTGCGTCCTGAGAAGGGCTCCCCTTGCAATGGCAGGGTCGAAGCATTACTGATTTTCACCTATTCATCATCATTGATTTTTAACTTTAAATAAAGGCAATTACCCAGAGGGTATCTAATAATATGCACCTCTCACAAGTATGAGAATCAATTGAGATCCAGTACGTAAAGTCCTGAGCTGAGTGTTGGACACATAGTAGGTGCTTACTGAAGGAAGGTTAATCTTGCCTAAGCAAAGGCGATAGCTGAGCAGTTGTATGATCATCAAGAGCTTAGGCTCTGGGGTCTGCTGATCCTGTTTTGAATCCAATTCAAAATTGCTATTATGAAAATTAAGGTAAAGTTTGCAAATGGTTTAGCAGAGTACTGTTCACCTAATGCATCCAGAATGCAATTTGTTATCTTGAGTTATTGTTATGATGAAATATTCACATATAAATTTTCTATTAAAGTTGTATGTATTTTGATTATAAGAATATAATTCCATTTTATATGAGTACCGTTGACTCTATCATGAGTTCAACATGTACTTTGCTAGACTTCGATGTAATCTAACTGAAAAACTATTTAACAAGTTCTGAGTTTATCCAAACAGTCTGTGCCTTCTTGTGATAGTGACATTAACTTTACATACACTGAGCTTTTTTCTTAGGGTAATGATGTAAGAAGATGAAGTCATCATTTATTGAGAATTCTCTGTGCCAAGCACACTCTACTCGATGTTGGGGAACTGGGGGAAAAGAAAAACACACAATCTGGTTCCCAGTGAACTTAACTGTATGTGGAGAGAGAAGAATTAATCAAGTTCCCGCACTGATTAGGTAAACACACAACTGCCTCAGAGGTGCGAAGGAGATATGCATGCACTATTTTTTAAAATATGAAGTGTCCCCCAAGACTCGTGTATTGCGGGATTGATCCCAGTACAGCAACATTCGAAAGTGAGGCTCTGGGAAGGTGATCGAAGTATGCAATGGTGAACTTATCTGTGGGTTAAGTGACACGTACGTGTTCACAGCAGAATGCGCTGCTGGGAGACGAGGCCTGGCTGGAGGAGGGGAGCCCCTGGAGCGGAGTGGTGACCAGGGAAGGTGTGCCCTTGTCCTCACCCCGTCCTTTCTCTGGCTCTTCCTGTGCTACTTCTACACTGTAAGCAGCTCCACTCCAGTGCGCCCTTCCACTGTGGTGCTGCTTCTGCCTCGGAACCAGCCACCCATGGACTAAAACCCACAGAACCATGAGTCCAAATAAACTTGCTCTCCATCAAGCTGTATATGTCATGGATTCCGTCCCAGTAATGGAAAAGTGACTAACAGGACATGGTACTGTGAGGATTTGTTATAAAAGAAAGCTACTGTCACAGAAGTCAGGAAAAGCTTTCTTCCTGGAGAATGAGCTGACCTAGAGCTGACAGGTGAACAGAAGTTAACTACGCACAGAGAAGCAGAACGCTGTGGTGAGCAGAGGGAACCAGAGCCAGAGGACTTGGAGAGAGAGCCAGAGACATTTTAGGACAGAAGATCCAGGCGATGGAACACGAAGAGCAGGACTGAGGAGTTAAGGACAAATGTCAAGACATTTTATGGGCGTTTTTTGGTCTTTATTTGAAAACAGCTTGACAAGTCACTGTCAGAAATGCATGGGTATGAATTCCTACAAATTTTATGTTTAAAATGATACAACCCAGTTTTTTATTTGTTTTTGAATGTGACGGTTGATGGCTAAGGGAAGTCTGAGTTAAGAAACAGGTAAACAAAGGCTACTCATTTCTCAACTATAGCAAGGCAAATCCTGCCTCAAACTCAAAGATACTAAGTTGCTCTTACATGGAGAAGGTATGGATACAACCTTACTTCAAGCCAGGATTCGTTTCTCCTGCAGTGCAGATAGATTTTGCTCTCAGTTATAAAATAAAATTTATTCTTTATTTGCTTTGAAAAAATAGACTGTGTGCTATAAAATTGAGAGATAAATCTGATTTTAGACTTAGATGATGCTTAACTGAGGAGAAAATGTATCAGTATTGCTCTACTTGACTGATTCCACAGTCTTTCTGTGGCTGTCGACAGAGATTTTCAGGTACCAAATATGTACTAGAATTTGCTTTCGGTGAAAAAAATTTAAAGAATAAATGGGTAATGGATGAAGTAAAGAAAAACAAAAATTTCAACATAGGAAATCACATGAATTTTCCTGTTAACTTCCTTATGGGTATTAGTTACCTCAGAAATAAATCAAGCCTTAAAATACAAACTGAACCAGACGAAGCTCACCTGAAGGAATGTGTCACCTGCGTTTAACAGGTGACAACACTGACAAACTCATTATCCATTTATTGTTTATCTTTTTTAAAAGCAAGGAAATGAACTGGGATTTTAAAGTTAATTTTAAGTGATACATGAAAACATAAAATTGTACACACAAATGAGGGAACAGGTGTGATATCTTCAGCTCCTGAAGCTCACTTGTGGAATCTTCTCCATGGTCTACTCTTGTTAAACTCATAAAATTGGGTCTTATATGTTTTTTGCCTGTAGAATGTCATGTTTCACGCAGCCAGGCGTGGTGGCTCACACTTGTAATCCCAGCACTCAAGAGACTGAGGCAGGAGGATCGTTGCAAGTGTAAGACCAGCCTGGGCTATGAAGTGAGCTCAAGGCCAGCCTGAACTGCATAGTGAGACCCTGTCTCAAAAAAAAAAAAAAAAAAAAAAAAAAGAGTGTCATGTTTCATAGTTTCAATGCTCTGGTGGAATTCTCCATATGTTCACCTATCTAGTGCACCTGTATTTCTGTTCTCTAATAAGTTAATTTTGACGTGAAGTCTGTATCTGCCACACCCACTATCGCATTCTCTGCTGGTCTGTGTGTTTTGGTCTTCATTACCGGCCACTTCTTCCTGCCTCCTCACGCGAGCAGTGGGGGTGGCTGTGTGCTCAGAGGAGATGTAAAGGTCCCGGATGACCACGTTTTCAAGCATCTTTTTGCATCCGAGGGCTCCAGGACGTGTTGGGAGAGTGCCGCCTATTTCTCCCCGGGGTTTGGGAGGACCGGTCACTGGTTGGGTTGGTGCTTTGGTAGCGACTGCATCACTGCTTCTTCCTGGCTCTCAGCCTTGTCCCCGCTTCCGCTCTGGGGAGTCACTGGGCCCTGCCCCTCTCTAAGGGCCTGGCAGGCCTTGGAGGGCTCGAGTTTTGCCTGTTGGTTTCCTGTGCATCCTCCTCAGTCTGGAAACATCCGAGATGAGACAAGCTGTGTGTTCCTCGGGTGGAATTTCATTTCCTTCATTTTGTGAGAGCACAGAAACAGGATTCCCTACAGTTATTCCTGAACTTCTGCACTGCTTTGAAGTCAGCAAACAGAGCTAAGCAGTAGAGTTCCCCAAATTTCTAACATGTCGTGCAAGTCTCACAACAACAACCTGGTTCATTTGGCTTCTGTGTGAGCCAGGCCCGCCCCCCGGTTCTCGCTGGCGCCAGCAGTCTGCCCAGGGAGGAGAACAGCGGCCGTCCCACCCCGCACCCCGAAAGGCTCGGCTCCCTGGAATTGCTCCTCATTTCACTCAGTACCACCAGCTCCTCCCAGGCACTGCCTATGAAACACAAGGTCTTGAAGATACCATGGTACTCCTCTGAATATACGATGATATTTTACTGTTTTGCTTTTATTTTGGAATTTGGAGTGCCCCAAGAATTGCTAAAAAACTCACTGATTTTTTGAGACATTCGTGAGAGCACCAAGAGCTGCTGCGGAGGTTTGTGAAGAGTGCTGGTGGCAGAGGAAGAGAGGAGCGGGAGCGGGAGACGGAGGCCCTGTTTCCCTGGGGCGGGCACCGAAGCCTCACTTCACACGAGCAGAGCTGGTGCCTGTGCTCGGCTCACAGCCAGCCCGACCTGGAAGGCGGGATCCCGGAGCCTGGGCACCACGGCTGGGGACCGAACGCTTGGTTTACTAGAGTCACGAACAGATTGTAATTTTTCACTTCAAGGAAAAATGCAGCAAAATTAAAGGAAAGATGGAGGAAACTTGGATACTGCTATTTCTTTCAATCAAAACAAGAGGCCAAAAGAAATACTGTGTAAGCAAAAACTTCAGAATAAAAAATTCCTGTAGGATTATGGGCCACAGACTACTAAAGAAAGTGGTAAAAGAAAAAAAAGGGGGGGGGGGATAAAAGAATGATTACTAGTAACCACATACAATAAAGGAAATAGCATTGTTCTACTGTCATAGAAAATCCCTTTCTTGGGCATGAAATAACACAGCTGTTACACCTTAGGAACTCTTTTTTTATTTATTTATTTATTTATTTATTTTGCGGCACTGGGGATTGAACTCACAACCTTGCGCTTGCCAGGGCAGGCGCTTAAGCAGCTGAGCCAAACTCCTCAGCCCTGGTTTTTTTGAGGCAGGGTCGCACTATGTAGCTCAGGCCAGCCTTGCGCTCGCATTGTAGCCCAAGCCGGCCTTGAACTCACAACGCTCCTCCTACCTCAGCCTCCCGAGCGCTGGGATTAAAGGCGTGCGCCACCACGCCCGGCTAGGAACTCTTGAATGCATAGTAGCAACTATAGATACACAGTAATAACTATGCATTATGTCATAATAACAGGGCAGGCATACCGCTTGCAAGGTTCATGTAACAATTCAACAATTCATGACACTTGAAATTATACAGAGCATTTTGAAATAAAAATCTTACCTTTACATTATCAGGAAACAAACTCCTAGAAGACTGTACATAGAAGCAAAAGTGAAAGTAAGGATCTGTCTGTGTTACTCTTCTCCTGAGCTGGTTTATGGTCTCCCTTTAACCTGTCAGGGCGGAGAGGCTGGTGACTCATGCTGGAAATAAACCGCACAGTCATTTTTGAGGATTGGCTCCCGCACCTTGTGGATACCAAAATTCACATGGGCTCAAGTCCTTTAAGTAAGTGGTGTGGCGTTAGCCTACACCTTCCGCACATCCTCATGAACACTTTAAATTTTCCCTAGATTATTTATAATACTTAATACAATGTAAATGCTCTGCAAATAGTTGTTGTCCTATATTGTCTAGGGAAGTACGAGAAAAAGACTGTCCCTATTTAGTATGGATGCAATATAGTTTTCTTAAATATTTTCTCCTTGCAGGTGGTTTGATCAATGAATGCAGAAACACAGAGACGGAGGCTGGCTGCGGTTACATTTGTGTTCACTTGATGATTCATACGTACTTGTGTTTAAACAATACCCTGCATGTAAATTTTCCAAGAGTATGGGAAGCTGTCTTTCCTAATTTTTATGTGTGGGTGTTTAAAAAACATTCTAGGTTATAAAGGACCTCTTTGGATAGTTTAAAGGACAATTCAATGGCCAGTGTTGTCATTATCTGAGTTTAGACCAACAGTACCTTTGGTAACTATTACCACCAGCATCGTTTTTATTCCTGTTGGTGGTAGGCCTCTTCGTGACAGTATTTTATAGAGTCATACCTGGGTAGGACTGATTTTCTCTCACTGGGTTACCCCTTACACACACATGGTGGGGTCCCCACAACGGTGTTCATAATGTTAAATATAGCCACTTTCTGAGATTGTGGTTTACATCACCTCTGAAACACCGTGGGTTTCCAGACTTCTTGACTAACGAGAGAAGAGTATTACAGTGGAAGGTTTGGGTCAGGCAGTCCATTTGGGCTGCAGCTCAGAGGACGACGTGACCTCAGTGTAGCAGGTGTTCGCTGGGTGAGGTGTGCATGCTCTCACCGCGTGTGGGATTCTCCACAGCAGCGGGACTGCTCTGCACAGCCCCGCCAATCATCTCCTGGAAATGGTTCATCTTCTCAGTCCACAGAGCAAGATGGACTTTGTGGAGACCAGAAGGTTAATTTTAGAACTAATATCTTAGCCCTCCAGTATGAAACTCAGATTGTATTGGGACGTTTAAGGTATTATTTGGCAATGCCAAGTTTATTCTTCAACATCAAACTCCCAAGAAAGGTAGATAGGATGACGTATTTTTTCAGTCTCTCTGGTTTCATTGTGGGTATGTTACTAGGATTATAACTTGATCCTTAAGAACTTTTTGACAAAGGACTTAAGTCTCAATAATTGCTCCAAGTTCATTTTTGTGATGATGTTTGTAGAAATGTTAGCACAACAGGAGGACAGGGAGTGAAGGAGCTGGGCTGAGGGGGGCTGGTTACAGGACCAAGCTGAGCCAGCTCTCAAAACCCAAAAGGCGGAAGTAAGCAGGCGAAGGGTTTCCCTGATGGAACCTCTGGAGCCACAAGCCCAGCCCAGGCTCCCTGCCGCAGCGGCAGCGGGGCGCTGACTGACGGCGCGACACTGAGACCTCTGCGCAGTAGCACGGACAGTCACACCAGACCAGCTCTGGCTGAGTTTCTTGATATGAGTTAAAGCAGAAAAGGTATAATTAAAAATTATAAGCCATGTTTTTATGAATCATCTCTCCACTACTAGATAAGATCTGATGACTCAAATGAGTTGACTTGTATAAAAATACTTAATTCTTGGGGAAGATATAATTCGTAAAAGGGAAAATTGTCTTTTGTTTTGCAAACATCTAAGGAGGAAATAATACCACTCGAACTAAGAGACAAAGAAAGAAAGAAAGAAAATATTTTCCTACTTATTTTGTGAGCACAGCACAATCCCAGCGTTAAACCCAAATAATGATATCAATGGAAAAGAAAACCAGACACCAATTGCTCTCATGAACATAGACACAAAAATCTACAGAAAATTTCAAAGATGAATTCAGCAAACCCCAAAAAGGAAAATATGTCACAACCAAATGGGGTTTATCTTAGGAACACAAAACTGATGCTATCAATTAAATTCACTGTATACACTAAGGCAAAAGCCTGCATGAAAATCTCAAGAGACACACAGACAGCATTTGGCAAAATCCACTGCACGGTTATGATTCAAAAGAATCCTTAGGAATAGAAGCAACTGGGGTAAGGCACTGCTGAGAGAAACAAGCTGCAATCACCCACAGCAAAGGCCTCAGGGCTCCCCCAAAGGAGGGCAGCGAGGGATCTGTGCCTCCCCGCCTCAGCCTCCTCCTAGAGACGCCAGTCAGTGAGGAAAGGCAAACCAGGCCCCTGGATGTGCCAGTCCGTTATTTCTGCGTGTATTTATATACACTCTAACAATTTTTACATAGAAAATTCTAAGCAATCTGCAAAAAGTATTACGAAAAGTAGTGATTTTGGCAAAGTTACAGAATACAAGATCAGTATTTCATTTACAAGAAACAATAGATGTGAAAACAAAATTTTTGACACCATCCAAAACTATATAATACATAAAGATTCATTTAACAAATGCATAGAAATTGGCACACTGGCAACTACAAAAGCGAAACACAGTGAAACTGAAGACCACCTACATAAATGGAGTATCGCGCGATGTCCTTGGATAAAAACAGTCATTACTTTAGGACGCAACCTACCTACAAGGTCGGGGGCTTAATGCGTTCCTAATTATAATACCAGCAGGCATTTTTGATAGCGCTTGTAAAAGTTTATCTACAAATTCAAAGGTCTTGGATTAGCTTTAAAGTAATCTTGAAAGAGAAGAGCAAAATTGGGGAAATGAACTCCTGGTTTATCAAGGCTTATTATGCAGCTGTGGAAATCACGATGACGTGATTTGAGCATCTGGGAATACAGGCAGACCAGTAAACAGACCGGCTGGAGAGCCCGCAATTCGCTTACCACACAAGGTCGGCTCATTGCCAAGGCAGGCACCAGCCCGTGCCACGGGGGCTGGAAATCTTACCTCTTACCTAAGTACTCAGAAAAATAACTGGAAATAGATAGCAGGGTTTAAAACTAAAACCATAAAATGTGTAAAGGACAGGGGCCAGGTCGGGGCTACGCTGGAAACCCCGCAGGCTTGTTTCCGCTGAGGGCTGAGATTCCGGGTGCGGTGCACTCACAGGGCAGCAAAGGCTCTGAAACAAAGGCTCCCGTGAAGGCTGCTGCAGCCCCAGCACGAGGCTTCCCTAAGCAGCAGCCTCAGAGGATCCCCGCGCTGTCTCCCTCCAGGGAGTCCCAGAGTAGACGCAGTAGACCACAGACAACCCAGGCTCAGAGCTGACGACCACGGGCCGGTAGCCGACGGCACTGTCCTGAGTGTGGCCTTGGTTGCTGATTACACACATGTGCACATACTTGACACAGCTCATGGGCCCACACATGCGGGTCCACCGGTCACACTGTCCCGTGACATCCTGGGTGTTGGCAACCGGGCTGTGTGAGAGTTAAGATGACGACCTGAGCCCCGCAGTCTGAGGCCTGGGCTGTCTGGCTTCAGGGATGGGAAGCTGCGTGGAAAGCTCCGTGTTCTCTGCCTGCGTGCGGGAAAGCTCGGAAGCGCAGTGGCCTCTCGGGCAGGACGCACCCGCTGAGGACCACAGGGAGACAGCAGGTTCCCTGCTGACCGACACCGGCGTCTGGGTGTGGGGCAGGGATCACTCGCCTTTTAAGCTTTCCCTCTCTTGTGGTACACCTGTTCCATATTTTTTCAAACCCTCCTTCAACGGTGTCGCGTATGACGCATGGCCCCATCCCTGCGCTTTCTGTTGCCCAATAAAAGTGAATGGACCACGCAGGCTGGGGAGCTTGTTCACTAGCAGCGAGGCTCCTCCTGGTTTCCCACGGCACTCCGAAACTTGACTCTTGTCCTTCAGCCCTCACCGCCCCCCCTCAGGACGCCGGAGTCTGATCAGCCCCCAGCCCCTGCGTTCACGCCGCGGACTGTTCCCTCTCACACCTCTTCACCTCCATGGCGTCCACATACCCACTTTCTTCCAGACCCCAACAGAAACACTCCAGGGGCGCAACTCGCAGAGCTGGTTTACCAGGAATGATGGGATTCTTGAAAGCAACAGCTTCAAAACAAACACTGCTAATGAATCCCTGGAAGAACGCAGTGATCCCCATCCGGCAGGGGACCAGGCCTTCCACCACATCTCTCACTTAACGTCAGGGCGCAGAACGTGAGCAGCGACAGAAGGCAGCCTGCGACCTGCTCCAGGGCAGGGGCTGCTTCCGCCTCGGAAAAAGAAGACGTTCTAGAAGAAAAGCAGACCAAAGAACCCATCACCGATGTTTTTAATTTAAAAAGAAATTTGATGGTCTCTCCGTATCACATGTAACACTAACAGCATTTTCCAAACTCCCCGGCAAGTGCAAGTCACATTCCTGTACACACCCGCACTCCCTCGGCACTGCTTGCATTAGCAGGCGTTTGTCTTCCGCCAAACGTTAACACTTGGGACTGACAGTTCCCTGTGTACTATGAACTAAATGATACTGTTTTTCCCATTTTCTTATTAGTATCCTGCAGGTTTAGGCCTGGGAATTCCAGCTGTAGAAAAAGACTGTGCCATCCACACACAGAGGCTTGTCAGGTAGAAACCTATGAGGCGACCCTCCAGCGTGACTATCACGACGGAGACAAGTCCTGCTTTCCTCCTTAACAGATATGCAGAGCACAGACTCATCTGATAGACCTAGGAACGCATGAGGGCGTTCAATTTTTAAAGAGATATTTACAGAGCTCCCACGATGTACCATGTACCATAGCAGGTGGAGGAAAAGAGTGGAGGAAAAAGTAGATACCATCATTCTCAGATGAGGTTTCCAACCATGTGGGAGAGGAGACACATCAGACGCGTCCTCACACACGGATACAGATTTATACGTGAGCTGCTCCCGAGAGCAAGCAGGGGCACTTAACACAAACCATGGGCCAGGAAAACCTTCTGGGGAGTAGGGTCCCTCGAGCAGAGCCCCAAGGTCTGAAGCTGGCAAGAAGAAAAGAGGGCATGGAGGCGGCACGACAGCAAACTAAAGCCCCAGTACTCAAAGTGCAGTTGCTACAGTCAAGGAAGAGAGAGGTCAGAGTACTGGGCATCGCTGCGGAAAGAGGAGGGAAGAAGGCAGAGGCAGAGGGGGCTCGTGGAGGTGGCGCCAGGGCCTCCAGGTCACATTAACTGCACCGAGTTTTATTTCTAAGTACAAAGAATGCCTCCTGGCAAGCTCCAGGACTCAACTGAGTAACTATTGCAATCAGCAAGAGCAAGGACCTCATAATATAGCCAGGAATGAGCAAGAGGCCAAGAACAACCCACAGCTTTCTACACAGAGAAAACCCCACAGGTTGGGAGAGCTTGGGCTCTGAAAATCTGTGTATAATTCCCAGGGTACAAAAATTCAAAATGGCTAAGGGAAATCTAAACCAAAGGTCAGGGGTATTTCTACCAAACAAGCGTGTGAGATCATTCATCAACGCGGTTTAACTACACATGTCCTCCAACCATTCTCTTGGGCTTAGAACAGGAAAATTGAAGCTTGTCTCTACCTAAAATTCTACACTGAAAAGCTGGTCATCGTTGCAGCCTAAGGATGGCGTCTGCCAGGTTTTCCTTCAGAATCTGCGCTGAGTGCAGAAGCCCTTGGCAGCCTCTGGCCGTCACATCTGTCTGTCTGGCCGTCACATCCGTCTGGCCGTCACATCCGTCTGGCTGTCACATCCGTCTGGCCGTCACATCTGTCTGGCCGTCGTCACATCTGTCTGGCCGTCACATCTGTCTGGCCGTCACATCTGTCTGGCCGTCACATCTGTCTGGCCGTCGTCACATCCGTCTGGCCGTCACATCTGTCTGGCCGTCACATCTGTCTGGCTGTGCTTCTTGGTGTCCACCCATGACGGAAGCTTCGCTAACCATGTCCATCGACTCTCGTAGATGACTGGTGACTGCGTAGACACAGTCCTGGTTCTGTGTTGCAAAATTCATTCATGTTTTTGCGAATGTTTATTCTGTCACAAAGTGTGTCCTGTAAGTACTTGTAATAATTACATTTTAACAAGTTTTCTTTGATTGTCTCTTTAACTTCCAATGTAGCCCTACAGCTCTCCTTTAAAGCATTCTTAATTTCTTTAAGCCCTCATTAATGTTAAATTAAGAAAAAAAACATGTGGGGGTTATAGCATTGATAACCCAAATCAGATAAGATCTAAACCAAGAAGTCAGCCACTCCTGGACTAAGAGAATATGACTGGGCAAACGTTCCCTCCATCTGGTGGTAATGGGCGGAACAATCTACTGTTCCCCTGAGCACATAATAGTTGACTACTTTTAAAAAAAGAGGAACATTTTTTAAATTAGAACCAATCACAATAAAAATAAGTAAGTACCCAACCAAACAACCCAGAATACTCAATATCTAGCAACAAACAATAAATAAAAACACAAAGTTATAAATATATTTCAACTCTTTGGATTTGATGAATTTGCCAGAACACTCCAAATGAACGAGCAGGTCTCTAAATGATTCCCCTTGATAATGGCAATATAAAGAGATGGATGCACCCAGTGTCCTGGTAAAGGAGAGACGTGGGACACAGCGTACATGAAAGGGGTAACTCTGTACTACACCAACCTTTCCTTCTGAAAGGTTCAAACTGTGTTAGTGAACTGAAGACAGTTGTAAAGGAAGACGCTGTGCTCCACCCTAGACCTGCTGTCCTTCTCCTACTTAACTCGCGTCCTCACATCCAAACCTCCCCACACATCTGCCCCCCAGTGCCACAGATTTCAGGTTATTCCACATTTTTGCCAAAATGTGGTACAGCAAATTGTTTAAATCGTAGCCTTTGTGGTGACAGTCTGGTAGCATCTCAACTGGCTTTAATTTGTGTTTTTATGAACTAGTGGTAGGCATTTTTGCATGCTCTTTTGGCCATTCCTACATGTTAGTTGAAATCTTTTGCCAGTTTTGTACTGGGTTCACTATTCATTGAGTTGTAGGATTTATTTGTATCCTCTGAATACCAGTTCTAGGCTAGACAAGGGTTTTGTTAATGTTTCCTCCCAATATGTGGCTTGTCTGTTGATATTCTCAAGGGTGTTTTTCTTGAGAAGAATCCTGATGGTCTCCTTTACTGACTTCATCATTATCACCTTCCTAACACAACAGTCTTTTGAGTTTTCTTCTCAGAATTTTTCATTAACTCGTGTGTAGGAGCATACGATAGACTCTGGACCCTTCTTCCGTGTTGGCTGGGCCACGGCGAAGGAAGGCCCGCTCGGCCCAGATGTGGATATTCAGTCAGCCCAGCTTGCTGCCTGCGCATCCCAGCCTCTGGGTCAGCGTCTCCTGCTCACCCCACAACCGGTTCCAGTCGCCACTTCGCCCCGCTATGCTTTTCTGCGTGTCTGATCACTCCGTGGGCAAACACAGCTTCGTTACTTTTTTTCCAGTCTTTGTAGCACTTTTCTTGTTTAATTATTTATACTTGTACTTGAAAAGCAGAGGAGTTGATCTTAAAATTGACAGAAAATAGAAAATCCAAAAGTAACCAGATGCAATTTGGTTATGAATACATATGATTTGCCATATGATAAGTACTGTCAGTTCAAATGTTTGGAGAAGTAAGATTTAGTCAACAAATACTATATTAAATAGTTGGAAAAATACATTTTCTATATCTCATACCAAACATTCAAATAATCTCACTCTCACGAGAGATAAGAAAAAAACCTAAAATGGCAAAACTGTAGTTTTTTTCCTCTTGACTCTCTCGGGGCTCGGGGTTAAAAATTTAAGCTCAGTGACCTTGATTTGTTCAGTATCCATTGAGTTCTTGGTTTCCTCCTCATTTTGGACCCTGAGTTTTAATAGGGAATTATTTAGGGAAGTATTTTAAACCCAGTTTATAATTTTTAAAAATGCAGCTCTTTAAGACCTTGAGAGCCAATGAATTAAGTGCAGACTAAAAAGCAAGATAACCAAGTGCAAATGAGTTTCCCCAGAGGCCACGGACGAGTGGCGGTGAGCCAGGTGACATTTCTCAAAAGCAAATGGAGTCTGCCTCCTGGAGCCGGCCGCTAAGGAGAGAAGACACAACAGGAACCGACCTAAAAGCAGGAATCTGCTTTGTACGTGACGCGTCCTCTTCAGTGAAGGTCACAGAATATCAGCCCAGGCTGCCGAAGGTGCGGCCCTCCACTCCCGGCCGGAGGCCGACCAGGACGTGTCCCGCGGCTCCAGGCTCTCTCCCTGGCAGGGCTGGCCCAGGCCGCCTCTTGGGGCAGCTCCTGCTCTGTCCGTCCCTACGCACGCAGGAGCAGCCCAGGGACTCCGGGCGCAGAGAGGAGCCCGGAGTGAACCGGAGAAGTGGACAAAGACCACGTCTCCGCTCTGAGGGCATCTGCCGGTCACGGCCCAGGCTCTCCTCAGTCCCTCCGGGGTCCTTCATACCCTTAAGTGAAAACAATTAGACTTGTAATGTATACTAAACACGCTTCCACATATACTAAAACCAAGCATAGGTATAGGTGATCTGCTATCAGGAAACAGCACAAATCCTGAAGAGTGGACCCTCATCACACACACAGACTCGTGAATAGCGGCCACACCTCGGCTCTGTCACAGGTGACCTCCTGATCGCCCGAGCTGAGGCAGCACAGAAACGCGACCGCTGTGAGAGCGCACGAAATCTGTGCCTCTGCGGGCCACAATTCCTCCACACACAGACAGGTGATCGCCTGGAAAAAGCCAAACTCTATGAAGACTGACAGGAAGCTTGCTACATCCAATATAAAATCAGGCATGAAAACACTGAAGAGAGAGAGAACAATTCTGAACTCATAAAAAGTAAATGTTGAGATGTTTGCTTCCATTGCAAGAGAAACTGTGTGGTTTTAACTCTCCCAGGTCACTGAGATGCGCTTCAGCCCATAAATATTAAAATCAGCTGACGCTCTCTGAAGGGGACAAAGCCACTGTCCGGGTGCCCACCCCAGTGCCATGTGCCCAGGCCCAAGGGGGGCACCATGCTCGTGACAGCAAGCAAGCTGCAAGCTCCATCCTCCGCCCCGGCCTGCTCATCTCTGCTTAGTCTGCAGTCGTTCTTTGGTGTTTAGAGTGACCTGACCCAATCGCGCTTTCCCAGCACCCACTGAGCATGGGAGCCGAGCTCTCCTGCTCAGGGGTGGGGCTGTCCTGGTCCCCGCCAGCTGTCCTCCGGCCTCTCGGGCTGATGGACCACAGTCCAGCCTGAAGTTCGGGTTCAGGTATTTTCCTGCTTAAGTGCATGTAAGCACCAAACTTCTCATTAAAATGTAGTTAGATTTTTAAAAACAGAACTCACTATGAGAAATCAGAAACACAGTTATTGAAGGATATTTAAAATGGGGACTAGTTCATTAATGACCAAATGCAACCAATTTTTGTTTCCCAGGTAACATTCATGTCAATTCACCCAATACTGATAGAAACCAAACAAGGTAGAACTGCAGTTGTCATTTGCCCCTTATACAGATGAGCAAACTTCATTTAAAAAAACTCGGGCAGCTGTTCCACAGCTACACTCAACACCTCCACTTGAACACTTTACATCGTCCCCATGCGGATCAGGTCATCTTTTATTCCCAACCAGAAGCCCCTGGGCTGGTTTTTGTCAAGAGTATTCCGAAAGGTTCCCAATATGGATGAAGTGCTCAGTCTGAAAACGTGAGCCTGAATGCATCCGCCAGCTTCTCGTGGTGTAAGCTGGGGTTTGCCGGAGGAAGGAACACAGTCCTGTGGAAAGGAAGGAACAGGTTCGTGCGTCTCTTGCTTGAGTATCCACACACTGCCACAGCGCTGCCTGGCTGACGTTGGAGGCCCTTCCAACGGGCACTGACCTACCTTCAACATCCTTGCCATTCCCAGGAGACTGGACCGCTGAGTCTTGTCCAAGAGGCTGCTCGGGCCTGGAGCAGGGCCTCGAGATCCAGGACATCTTGGGGCACCTTGCAGTCACAGGTCATTTGGTTTTCTTTCTGGCTCCTGCAGTCCCTGGTCTGTTTTATCCAGTCTACTGTCTTCAGCTAAAACCAACAGCACATGGAGAGAGACGACCTTATGCTTTGCACCCTGGACTCTAACAAAGGAGCCAACAGAAAGACCCACAGCGTGACAGCGCTTTTGTGCTCCGTGAACCTGGGTGACACAATGCCTTCAGCTGACATCCTTGCCTTCTACTTTATCCTTCCTAGTTCATCGGTATTAATGTTGGGTCAGACCTTCACTGCGTTCATCCTATCTGGTCCACTGCTCTAAACAGAACTTGAATGCTAGAGAAATTTAGAAATTATATCAGCATGTTTACTAGATAGTTCTATTGCAGCCTGCTCAATAGTGAACATAAAACAGCCAAAGTATAATAAAACCCTTTGCCAGTGGGGAGACGTTTAATGGTGCGGGCTAGAAGTATGAAGTTTCTAACCAGTGGCAAGATCTGTTTCCAGTTCTGACTGCAGCGAAAAGCCTGGCCTCCTACCGGAGAGAGTGCAGTGACACTGTGGTCTTGCCCGTGCTCTGGTTCGCATCAGTAGGATGGAAAACATCCCGAAAGAGGACGGGCACTGCCAGCTCAGGAGACGCATGTTGGGGCCAGAAGCAGGCAATGACTGCTCGACCTCGAAACCCTGCCAGAAGTCAGACAGTAGAGCTGTGTGGATGGAGTATGCGCTCTGCACATTGAGCTGCATGCATGTCACATCCATGATCTTCTCAGAGGACCCGTCTGCAGCCAGGTGGGGCAGCTGGAATCCCCACAGTCGCCCCGGCAGCCATGCATCTCGGTTTGCTTAGGATCTTCCCGAGTTAACAGTGAAGTGCTGCAAGCTGGGAAACCAGCTTTTCTGCATGCTCTGTTCACCATGACCGAAGCTTTACTTTTTTCCATAATGTATCATAAAAGTACTATTTTCTATAATGTATTCTGGATGAAAAGTTGTGCAGCAGACTAACTGACCCTGGGACTATATCACAATGTAGTTGGTTATGGCTGTGGTCCACACTTTTCAAATGAGGCATCAGACCCCCGAGATTTGGCAGCCATTCCTTGGTGAACCTGGAGCCACTGTCCCAAGCTTCGGGTCCCGAAAAGGTCTTAGAATGTGAAGGTCACATTGCAGTGGGGTCACCTTGTGTGCAAGATGTGCGCTCTGGTCTTTGCAGCCGTGATAGCTTCCACAAATCTCAGGCTTTGGCCTTTCCAGCTGACACCTTAGCGTCCGGATGCCAAGATGACCAGTGGCAGTTGTGCTGATGTCTGTGGAGGCTGGCAGGGCTGGGGAGAGGTCCTCAACACGCACAGATGCCACCAGGCCTCCGCACACCTGCTCCCGAGATGCCAGTCTCTCCAAACATCAAGCTCCTCAGACTCTTGGCAGACGGTTCTGCGCCAGTGAATGAAACCTGTGAAGAGAAACTTGCCAGCTTCTTCCCCTGCAGGGCCTCATCACCCAGGAGTTATCGTCCAACCACCGGGTTCCCAGAACACCCGAGCCCTTTCCCACAAGCTGCGGCAGGTGACCCACGCCATGGGGACACTGCTCAAAGGCTAGCACGTGTCCTCAGAGTCCCCAGAGTACCTGGGTGTCTCCCACCTCCCAGTCCACCCTCTGCCCCTTTGCTCTGTGCGTGTCCAGCGCCCTCCCCACCCGTGACGCCACGCGAGTTCACGGGGCGCTTCCCAGTTAGGTGCCTCGAGGGGACTCGGAGCACACACACAGCCTATCTTATTTCTTCATATGTTCCCCCCTCTTTGCATAGCCCCAATTTAATGCCATCTTCTTCATAAAGTCTTCCCCTTAACTCCAAATTAGGGGATTAGGGAAAAAAAGAGGAATCAAAATATATTATGTACACATACAAATTCCCTATAATGAACATGATCATTATGTATATCTAAAATGGACCAATAAACTTAATAATAAAAAATAATAAATAATAATACAAAATAACAACAAACTCCAGGGGAGTCAGAAAAAAAACAAAGATGTCTTCTCTTAAACTGGCTGAGCTCTGTACCCACTCATCTGGAAAACAATCTTTTTGTGCTATCTTCGAGACCACCAGATAATTATCAACAATAGTATTTTGATGATTTTGAGGCAACTAACATCTTTTACTATTCTAGTTATAAAGAATGCAACATAAGTAGGATTAAACACATGACATAATGTGCTATTTTTTCAAATTATGGAAAATATATAATTTGAAGGTATTTGTTGCCATGTATCATTAAAAATGGCTTGGCTATTCAGTCCCTCTGTGTCTTAGTTACTTTTCTCTCACTGAGACAAAACACCCGATGCCCAAAATTAAGAAAAACAAAAACCTTATTTAGCTCAGTTTGTGGAGCTTTCAGTCTGTAATCAGCTGGCTCCAAGGCAGGGTGGCAGGGTGAGGCGCAACAGTCCAAGGTGACAGAAGATAGAAAAAGCAACAAGAGCAAAAACTGGGGGAGAGCAAGCCTCTTCCTCCTTTATATTATATGTAGGCTCCCCACCTAGGGTGGGGGTAGCGCTCACACCATCTCCGTGCCCTCCTCTTGCACAGGCTCGGGATGTTTACAAAGTGAGGATCCTGGCCCCCTGCTGAGTCTCTTAGTCAAGCTTCTAAACTTCTCAAGTTGACAAAATGTATCAACCATTAAAATCTACCCCTTGTCAACTTGGCAATCAAACACATTTCCTTAAACCATTTTCCAGATACAAAGGCATGCTTATTCATATCATTTCACAACCTGCACATTATAAAACAAGTTTAAAAATCCTTAAGAACCAGTATTAAGTCTATGAACATTATATTAGAACCACAACATTCCACCCTCCAAAAACTCATACACATCCCTTTATGCAAAAGGTATTTAGTCCATCTCTAAGAGTTGCCAAAGTCCTAACAGTTTCAGCATTGCTGTAAAATCCAAGTCCCAAGTTTCCTCTGAGATTTAAGACATTTAAACTCTTATCTATAAGTCCTATACAAATGAAAAGTTAAACACTTCCAACATTTAATGGCACAAGATAAATATTTTCATTCCAAAAGTTACAAATGGGAATATAAAGGATTGGAACCAAAGCAAGCCCAAAATCCAGCAGTGAAAACATTCAGTCCTGTAGCTCCATGTGCAGCACCCAAGGCAATCTGTGGCAAATTCTGAGCTCCAAAGGGCTTGTGTGACTCTGCCCTGATGGCAGTAGCAGCTCCCTTGGCTTCTCTCTTAGACCTGCTTTGCTCCCTCCTTGTAGCTTTCCTTAGACAAGTCATTTTCCTGGCTTTTCCAAACTTTTGGGGTCTCTACCGTATTTTTGGCTTCACACTCACAGCTTCACACACTGCCCTCTCAGGGGCACACTGCCTGGCCTCCCAGGCCTTCTGAAATCAGGTAGAAGCCTTTTTAACCTCAGAACTCTTGTATTGTGCATGCACCTAAAACCAGCACCATGTAGATGATGCCAGGGCCTGCTGCCAGCTGGAGCAGTAGCCAGGCTCTCCTCTTTCTTGGCTGTAGGGGTTAAGTGCCTGGATTGCTGAGCACTCTAAATCCAATTCTGAGGAACAAATTTTCTATGTTGCCTCCATTCTGGAACATGGTGTCCTGCGATTTTCTCTTCAAAGCAAAGTCTTTCACTTTTGCAGTTTTGAGGTTGCAAAACATGGACACCTGCTGCTTCCTGTGATGCCCTCAGGACCTCTTTTATATTTTCCTGTTCCTTCTCAGCAATCGAGGTCTCTTCAACTCTTATCTTTGCAGTCCATAGCTTCACTGGAGCTTCCTTTCCGGCTGAACTCATAACATTTTAAATCATTCTGCTTGGCTCCCTGCTCTTGATTCTCAACGTAAATCTGGCTAAAACTCCCAACAATAGTCATGCCACCACTTCAACATTCAACTGCCTTGAAATTTTTATGCCAGATTAATTAGTCTACCACCCTTAATCTTAGTCACAGGTAAAGTCTCTGGACATGAGCAAAATGCAGACAAACTTTCTACTAAACCATAACACACATTGACAGGAGTTCAGCAGCCAATGCAGTCCTTCTTCCCAGCAGAAATCTCCTGAACTTGGTCTTTACTGGTTTTCTGGGTTTCTGAGCTCAGACCAGGATCTCCCACCCGGAACAGCCTGAAGCATTCCAGCACTATCTTTCAGGCGACATCTCCAAACCTTTCCAAACTCTTCCCACAAGCCATTCCCAGAGGCTCTTGAGCCACATGGTCAGGTACAGTCACAGCAATGACCCCATTTCTCTGGAACCAAATTCTGTGTTAGTTATTTTTCTCTTGTTGCTGAGACAAAATACCCAATACCCAAAATTAAGGAATGAAAAGGTTAGTTTAGCTCACAGTTTGTGGCGGCTTCAGGCTGTAATCAGTTGACTCCAAGGCAGGGTGGCATGGTGAGGGGGCAACAGTTCATGGTGTCAGAAGACAGCAAAAGCAGCCAGCACATAAAGTGGAAGAACAAGCCTCTTTTCCTCTCTTATATCGTGCGCAGGCTACCACCCTAGGGCGGGGGTAGCGCTGGTCTCCATGCCCTCCTCTTGCACAGGCTCAGGATGTTTACAAAGTGAGGACCTTGACCCCCTGCTGACTCTCTCCCTTAAACTTCCAAACTTCTCAAGTTGACACAATGCATCAACCATTGCACTCTGTTCAGAGGAGGAGTCTGTGTCCACATTCTGTGATTGCTCCTGAACTTGGGACTTGGCTATGCAGCAGGCTGCAGGAACAGTTACACGGTCAGGTCCAGCCTTGGATTCCAGTGACTTTGCAGACTTCTGCTTGGGGCGTTTGAGCCCCATCACTGCCATAAAACAAGCTTGGTGTGGGGACCAGACAATGAGTAGCACATGGTATGATACATGGCATCTCCAGCCAGCAGCCACGTGACAGCTGGCCCCTCTGCAGCTGACCACGTGTCCACGACAGCATGCAGACAACTCAGTGGACTCACTGTTGTAAGCTGCTGAGTTTTGGGGTGCTTTGTTACACAGCAACGTCTAACTGATACAGTGGTTATCTGAGGGTAGGATGTATCATCAGGGTAAGTTTTGGGTGGAGGAGGATTTGAAGAATCCTTTCTGACCACGTTATTTTCAGATTTGGATTACTCCACATGGTTTGAAATCCCCGTGGAATCTGTTTGACCTGGAAGCTTATTCCTTGCTCTGTACACTGCTTAAGCCTGTGCTGCAGGAGCCAAGGCAGCCTTACCGGCAGCACAGTCTCATAGCCCACACCGCACACAGTGCATCGCTGTAAGTGCCGTCCCTGCTGGCCAGCCTCAGGCCACCACACGGCTGTGCTCGGTGGCTGCCACACACACAGTGCGGGTCCGGGTGCAGACTCCCTGTGCCTGGCGCTGAGCTGCAGCTCCCCCTGTGATGCAGCCTAAGCCCACTCCCTCCGCTCGTGATGATTAGGGTATCCAGGGCCCCTGCTCTGTTTCACTTCCCGGCCCCTGGTGAGATTGCACTCCAGCACCCCTGCCCCAGCTGGGGACTGGCGTGGAGCTCCCTTTGTCCCAGGAGGTGAGGGGAGGTGAGGCCCAGCACGCTGAGCGTGTGTTCATAGTTGGTGCTGAGCACAGCACACCTCTACGGCAGCGAGGCTGGGGGAGGTGCACAGAGATGTGCAAAGGTTTGAGGTTGCCTTTTAAACCCTGGGAGGTCAGGGGACCCCATACCGCGTCAGCCTGGAGTGCAGATAAAGCCTTCCCCTGATGAGGGCCGATCACAACTGCTCTGCGGGCCGACAGTGTTTCTCTGTCTGGGCCTCAGTGCTCTGCATCTGCTGAGCTGGCGCTGAGCTGGCCTTTCTCTTTTCGCCCTTTAATTTATTTCTACTTTGGGTTTCTCACATAAAGGAAACCATACCATACTTGAGCTTGTGTGTCTGATTTATTTCACTTAACATTATAGACTCAAGGCACATCCATTTTTTTTAACAAATGACTCAAACATAGCCTTCTTTATGGCACAGTAGGGCTCCACTGTGTGTAAGCACAGCTGGGAGACAGATCCTTTGCAAATGGAAAGGGGACTAAGAGATGGAGGGACATGGGGAGAAGAGAGGAGAGGGGACACACAAAGAATTAAGATGTGTTACGCACAGTAACAACTCCCCACAACGAATATAATCATTATGTGCTGCAAACATAGGCTAATAAAAATAAAAATTTGAAAGCAATAAAAAAGAAATAAACTTTCCATTAATATACTGAGACCTGGTAGTTTGTTGTTTTATAACCTGGCTCACCTCCACTGAAAAACTATTTCTACTTCATCTTGTGAGATCCAGCTCATCGTTGTAGCATGCTAAATATCTTTTGGACATTAATTCCATCATTTCATGCACTAGCTTCTCAAGTGTTATGGTATCCACAAAAATTCTATAAGCAAATCATTTCTATTTCCATCTAGATGAATTTTTAAAATGATCTACCAAGACAATTCCCAAAGCATCCAATGAAGAGGCTACAACTGAGAACAATATCATTCAGGAAATATGCTTTGGCTCCCATTATTCAACTCATTATTGCTTAATTTTGGTGATATTTTTCCAGGGCATATTGTGAAAATCCTTAGCAAAGCCATTTCTGGAATCTAGATAGAACTGTAACTATGATATTTATTTGATTCGTCTCTTTAGAAACCTTTACAGACCACTACATACTGCAATGCTAAATTAAAAATATAGCATAAATAAAATATATAACACATAGCAGAACAGATCCAGAAATACTCATTACTTATTTGCAAAATTAGTCAATTTTGCATAATAATAAAGCAATCAAGTCCTAGTCATAATACTTAATCACTGTTTGACTTGACCATGTTTAATACTCCTAAGCCTCAGTTACTTCATTTTTAGAATTACAGTTATTACCCGCTTTAAAAAAGTCATTATGGGAACTAAAATATTAGTGCTTGATGTTTGTACATGGGCCCCTTATAATGTTTCAATGTATCGGGTTTACAACATCATGATTTTGAATTTGAGACGTGATTCTCAAATAATACCTAAAATACCTTACTACATTTTGGTTCCAAAATGCTAAGGAAGACTAAAAGCTAAGAACTATCTTAATCTGTTAGTTTTAGATGTAGAATTCAACATATTTGAGAAGTACAATGAAGTTCTGGCCACAAAATGTTTAAGACAGTATTATGTCTTAATATTTTGTATATTTAAGACAGTATTATGGATTGAGCCAATCTTTTAAGTAAGATGGAGAAATTACCATAAATGTTATAGAAGCATGCTTTTTTTAGTAGTGGTTATTTTATCATTCCATCATACTACTATACCATCTGCTTATAAGAGAGAATCTGTGTTGTCTACTTCATGGGACGTGGTATTGTTTATTAAAAGAGACTAACAGTTGTACTCTGTATGTGCTTTCTTGGAAAATGGAGTGATCACTGTAGCTACTGAGTACCCCTCTTTTGTGCCTAAGAGGTTTTATGTATGCTAGGTGCTCTCAATGGCCCTATCAGCTGTGTTTTGGAAATAGCTGACAGGTTCAGTGTTGGGGATCACTAATTCACAATGGCTAATTTTGCATACTTCCCTAAGAGATGATAAAATGGAGGCTTGGGATTATCAGTACCTCATCTTTAAGATTTTCCATTGCCTCTTCTTAGCATAAGATCACCTATGCCTTCTTGAGTGATCCCAGGATTATACTCCAGGACAGGATCCTTCTCAGGATATGATCATCTACGCCCTCTTGAGTCTGAGTTCTCTGAAGAACTGCAATCCTTTGCTAACCCCACCTATCACTGTATGCACCTAATAAACAGTGGCTGCTTTGGGAGTGGAGGAGGACCCACCTGGAGACACTGACTTCCCAGCCACTGATGCAATACTATACTTGTCTCTGTTTTTTATTTTTCTCACCGTATTTTTAAGACAGACAATCAGGACCCTTGGCCGGGCTCCCGATAGTTTAGGAACCATAGTATTCATTATAACTTGTGCTTTGCCTAGTGAGGTTATGGTCATTGTTTTTTGCCTAGCAGCTTGCAACTCTCTGGTACAGGTGTTACTCAATATAACATGACATTTTCTGTAATTACTTAACCAGCACTGTGCTAATGTCGACTACTGTATCAGATACCACATGTTAAAAGATATATCAGTGATTTTAATTTACTGACCTCTGACTATCTTGAAGTTGTTAGGAGATTAAACTTGATTCTAAATTTCCTGATACACTGACGCAAGGCAGAGACATAGAAGTCATAATTAAGAATGTTCTAAAGAACTGAAATGTCCAGTAATGTATTAGTGTTTGATTAGCAGTGGAAATGCCAGTGTCAGGGTGCAGGATCGCGGAGCTCTAAAAGGAAGGAGCTGACCACGGGGAAGGGGAGGATGCAGACTGATGAGTGAGGCAGCAAAACCAAAGCAAACAGCCGTTAGCTACAGAGGGGAGGGGGTGCCCGAAGGAAAGCCAGGACACGGCCGTGCGGAAAGGAAGAACAATCATAGCTTCTGCATTAAACAGACGATTTTAGGCCCCAGCTAATCAGAAATCATGACCCGGAGTGGGGAAGAGAATACCATGAGGCTACTATATGACCTTCTAGACTTTATAGAGAAATATAAAAGTCTCAAATTTGCAAAAGTAAATGAACACAGCTATACTGATATAGGATATGCATCCTAATCCGTGTTAGATTCTACAATAGTAACAAAAACACTGCTTTAGTCCAAGTGAATTATTAAACAAAGGCATTGTAAAGACCTTTGGCTGATAATTGTCCCGTCCACCTTCACCAAGTCACTTGTCCATGGCAGTGACCGCGCGACCTTGGAGGCCCTGGCACGCACTTCTGTTTGTGGCTGGCAGTTGTTCCCGTCTGAAAACGAGGTCAAGGCAGGAGCCTCTCTGTTTGGCAGTCGTCCTGCCCTTCAACAACGTCTCTCCATTTTTCTCTGTCTCTGCTTTTTCCTTGTCTCTTTCCTGACTAGGTTCAGTAATCCCAGGATTGGTTAATCAGGAATTAAGGGTTGAAGGAAAGCGCCGCTCCTGAGCTCAGCACCGTGGGCCAAGGGCGCCTTTACGTAGACTGAGGAACTCGTGCCTGCAGGAACCATTGCAAGAGGAAGGATGGGCTGACTAGAGGAGAACGGAGCGGAGAAGGCCGAACACTGATCCCAGGCTGCCTTTCTCTTGCTCCACCACGGGTTATAGATGTTCCTTGATTCTGGTGCAGACACCTCTGGTGCTTTGGGAACAGAAAGGGAATAAAGTTCGTGGCTCTCTCGATGTCATTATACAACCAGGGCACTCTGGCCTCCAATGTCCGGGAAAGGCAGATTTATGTTATAAGCCATTCTAGCAGCAGGGAGACTCACCCTGATTAAAAATCGGGTTCTCTTTGGAGCAGTGACGCCTGTTGCTTCATTCACCGTTGCTTACTACAGTGGTTTGATAGGATGGGGGCTGTGTCACCATGGAAACAGAAGACTCAGATACTCCTTGGAGATCAGTTCTGGGAGCAGTAGAGTTCCACAGCAAACCACCAAATGTTACACCTCCAGGGCAGTCACAGCAGGGCACCTTCTCCATGAACTGTTCCCAACAGTGACTGGACCAGGGGTAGGTGGCAGGGCTGGCCATGCGCACACAACGCTACGCTCCTCTAATAGATGGCTTTCTCTCCGGGACTCTCCGCTGGTCTGCCTTCGCTTTCCTCTTGAGTTCCATTTAAGGCTTTGCATGCCCAGTCTTCCTCCCTCCATCATCCGTTCAGGATGCTAGGAACACTGCAGCCTCTTCTTACCTGGCCTGGCCCTTCTCTATTGTTCTCCTCCAGACCTCTTGTGCTGTATTAGTCGGCTTTTCTGTTGCTGGGACAAAATGCTGACGCATCTTAAAGGAGGAGAGATTTAATTTGACTCATGGTTTTGGAGGATGCAGTCCATGGCGAGCTGCCTCCAAGGCAGGATATCATGGCAGAAGAGTGGGTGGAGAAAAGCTGCTCAGCCACGAAGCAGAGAAAGAAGGGAGGAGCTGGGGACCAAAATGCACCCTTCTGCTTTCCAGATCACACTTCCAACCAGGCCCCACTGCTAACAGCACATTCTGCTGAACTCAGTGGATGAATCCAAGGATGAGCATAGACCCCCCAACCCCCAAGGTCAACTCAGCACCCCAAAACCCACCGCTGAACATGTGAGACCTCCGGAGACATTTTGGATCTAAAGTTTAATATGCCCTCTCTCCCAATCAACTCTGGTACATCTAACAATGTCTTGGTATGTGATTTCTGTGTGATTCTTTGCTTATACATGACAGAAATTCCCAAACTGTTACAAAAAATGATATAAAATGTTAAATTTTATGGGTTACACAGAAATATACATCTTTCCAGCTTTCTCTATCATCTTTTATTCTATTTGCCTTTTCCTCTCTTCCAATTTCTTTCCCAAAGGTTATCTGAATTTTCATGGCAGATGAGAAATAAAATGAAGTTTGGATGACTTTTGTAGCAATATTTACAAGAAATGAACAGAGAGCTGAGCAAAAGCCAGGACGCAGAATCACTGCCTCTGTTATGCAGGGGAAATTTCCCCTCCTCTGCCAGCTGAGGCGGGGGGTCTGGCTCAGCCCTGAGCGGTAGGGTGGGGCGGACGAGTGCAGGAAGTTGTCCTGTTACTGCGAAGGAGCCATGACTCCACGCGTCAACGCCGGCCCATCTCAGGTTCCCAGGACAAGAGGAGTCGTGCTACTTATAGGAATTACGTCCTATTTCATTTTTCTTAGGAAAGGTACTAAAATGTCCACAGGAAAAGTAAAATAAGCAAATCTCACAGAGCTTATGTCTGAAGCCTCCCAGTTGCTGTCCTCTTCTGGTTCTTCAAGAGGAAGTTAGCAACTGGGCAATGAAAACGCCTCTCAATTTCTTAAAAAGAAATTTCAAACACTGTTTTGTCAAATTTCTTTTTACCCCTCCTCAAGACATGAGTCAGTAGCAATCATAAAAAAGAGGTAACAAATACGAAGGTCAAATGTTTTCCTTCACACACGTGCACACACACAGGCACACATGCACGTGCACACACACACGGACTGTGCACGGGGCCGCCACACAGGACCTGCATCAGCGACAACTGTCCCTTTAAAGAGTCACACACGCCTTCAATCCGGTGCGTACAGACCGCTGTCCGGAGTGAGCAGAGGGACGCCCACCACCGCCTGCTCTACGCACGGAGCAGCTCCCAGTCTGTGAAAAGTGTGTTCGCTTTGTCGCTGTTAAGACGCCTGTCTCTCCCTCCCCCCGCCCTGCATGGCACCTTTTCACCCCATCTAAGCCTGACTTCAAGGTGGCTTTAAGCACGTAGTACATTTTTAGAGTTTGTAAAAGTAAGTTATGTGACAACTATTTTCAGTAAATTAAGCACAAAAAGAGAGTAAAAGAGAAAAACTAAATGGGAAGACAAGAGCCCACCACGCTTGTCGGGAGGAGTGAGGCGGCTAACAAGGGTGGAGTGGTTTCGAGGTGCGGTGTGGCTCCCCTTCAGATGAGGAAGGGTGGTCCCCTCCCAGAAGGACACCTCTCTTCCACAAGCAGTTTAAAAGCAGCCACACTGCCCAGAGGCGGCTGCGGCAGACACGGCCGCCACCTCGGGGCTCAGGTCCTGCCTGTCTGCTGAGGAGCCAGGGCGGTGGGGCCAGGCCAGCGCCCACTCTTCTGGGCAGTGGGAGCTGCAGAGGAGGCTCCCAGAGAGCTGCCTGCCTCAGTTCCCGGGCTCAGGGGACAGCGCCCTGCGTCATCCCCACGGGCTGCTTCCTGGAGGACCTCTGGCTGCTGTGATCACCACAGAAGTCCGTGTTCACACGTGGACACCGAGTTGTTGCGAAGTGATGAATGCGATGGTGGCGGAGGCGCGGGATGGGAATGGAATCAGGAACTCAGGGACACCTTCTGACCATGCCACAGTGTTGGCTCGGTGCTTCATGACCAGAATAATCAGACTGGAACGCGACTCGGTGATTTTCTGAGATAATCATCTATTCAAGTTGTCGAGTTGCCACTTTTGGTAGGTTTAAAAACACAGTATGGGATAATGCAGAAAATATTTCCTGAATTTTCTGTGGATAAATCATGGTGATTGTTCAGCATACCTGGTTTTCAGTACTTAATTCAATCATTTTGATATTACAATAGAGAGGCAGGTGATTCTTTGTATATTTATTTTAAGGATATTGATATTACAAACATAAGTGAAATTACTTTTCAATCACTCCTATTCGGGAAAACTAAAATATTTTAGAACCTTTAAATAGGAAACATTAAATTTTATAAATGTTTATTTTATTTAAAATAAGTAAACACAGAATGAAAGGGGAAAAGGATTTTAAAAAGAGAATTGAAGAATAATAGAAATAGAGCTTTTTCAAATGGAAAGGGGGTTGAGGGTCGGAGGGAGCAGGGCGGATGGAGGGCAGGGGATGGAGAGAATGAGACGCGGCACGCACAGGACACACACAATCACTGCACCTGCAAATGCGGCTAACAAAAATACATGGTGAATTAAAAAATAAGTAATATTGATGTATTTTTAGAAGATGGAGGTTCAACTAAGTAATAAATATCCAATAAATGTATTTTCTTGAATCTAGGTAACCCTAAACACTTTCAGCTATTCATGCAATAAATACTTCTTAAGTGTCTTGTACAAGATCACATGTTAGGGGAAAAAAAAAGAATTAGAGTATTATAAAACAGAACTGTAAAACTTTTTGCCGAAAACCTAAACTATGCATATAACCTTGGATTTATTTATTTGTAGACAAACTGCGCTCAATTCTCAACACTTACAAAACAGCATATACAGATGTGTACATATGCAGACACAGACCTACGAACTGTACATGAGCTTTAGTCCACAAGCTACACTCTAAAAACCTGACTTCCAGTGCTTACTGCAGTATTATTTACAGTAATAACATGCGGAAATAATTTAGAAAACCTAATAGAAGAATTTACTATTGAAAGTAATGAGTTTCACACAAATGTTTTGAAAGACTTGCATCACTCAGCAATGCAGTGGGAGGTTTTGCAGGCACATCCTTGAAGGGAAAAGGAAAGGAGCACAGGAAAGGGGGGAGGACAGTGACCCCGGGGCCTGGGATGCCAGACTTCTGAGTCAGGCCATCGGGACTGGACACTCGCTTTCCTCTTACGAGCTCTGAGAAGGAAAGTTTTCCCAGTGCCTTGTGACCGATTTTCTGATTTGTAAAATGAATGTCAGAACAGCACTTACCTGAGAGGCTGCTGTAAGGGTCAAATGAGTAATTAGACGGGAAACAATGGTAACAATTCCTGACTCAGAACTGACCTTCAGATAGTGATTATTTATTTCCATATAGAATCATCGAATGTATGTTAAAATGGAGACATCAGAATACAGAGGCGTGGATGCGGCTGCTAGCACACAGAAAAAGGTCCATGAACACCCGGGCCAATGTGGTCCAGGGGTAGCTGGGGCCATAAACAGGCTGCGTCTTAATTTTACAATTAAACATGTAACTCTTTTGGCCTATCCCTTACGCGTCATGCTACACGACTGTGACGGAAGATGGCGTAGACACATGCACAGAGCTACTGACGTGGAGAGCAGTGTGCGCACACGCCACAGAGTGGAAACGAGCGGGTGGAGACAGCACGACCTATGCTAATGCAAAGTTCATTGTGTGCCGCTGCGTGACTTCATCTGTATATGGAATGATAATGTAAAAAGCTAAACTGATTAGCTGACCTCTACTTCCTTCTTTTTTGTATATATTTAAGCTAGAATTCATGCTCTGGAGCATGCGTCACACTGTTTTTAAAGAGAACAGTATAAAGGATACTTTCATGGTGCAAAAGTGAAGCAGCAGCTGACTGCATGTCATGCAATGCCATGCGTAGAAATGCATGCTGCAGGCCGGCCCAGGGCCGCTGGGGGAGTGGGAGGAGGCGGCAGGGCCGCGGTTGTACTCACCCCCCAAACGCCTGGAGCGCAGAGAGTCCGGGTGCCTTTGACCCATCGCCGCTCACTATCCGAGCCTTAAATGAAGAACAAGAACAGAACAACAGGTTTTAGGCTGCTACCACTGCTAGGAGGCGACCAGGGACACAGTCCAACTGCACCACACACGTAACACCTAGGATGACAGATGCTAAGCAGGGTCAGCTCCAAGTCAAAGCTGTGTTTTGTGAGTGGAGGTTTTGAAATTAGCTATCAGCATTGGCACAAAAGCACTGGCAGAGTCCAGGAAAAGACATCGTATTTGAAATACTGTTTGCCCTTCAGACTTGGTAAGTGCAGGGTAGACATGAATCAGTCAGGAAGGTCATGACTTAAGCCAGACTTGGCAACGGATGCTGCATTTGACAGTAGCAGACCCCTGGGAGGCAAGTGTAAGCTAGAGTAAGCGCAGCTGCAAGGTGTGACCTCGAGGAAGGCAAAGTAGTGGGGCACACTTAAGGGGAAACCAAAGGATGGAAAGCAGGGACGACATGCACATTTCACAGCTAAAACAGAGAAACCAAAACAGGCCTAATGTGTCACAAACAGACATGTACAAAGACAAGATCCCTCAGGAGGCAAGAAAAAGAAGGATTGAAAACCTTTTCGTCCACAGAACTGCTATCTGAAAGAGAATCAGGAGAAGAGGGATAATGTTAGACCCAGTGCTTTGCAAGGTAGCATTTAAACATACACAGAACGAAGTGCCATTGTCGCTACATTGTTAAAACCGTAAACAGACACTTTCAAGGCTGAACCCCAAGGGAAGGGAGACACACCTAATTTAAAGAGCCGGAAAATGTGATCCAATACTTGAAAAGTAGACAAGGGTGATTTCTCAGTTTAACAAAAGAAAATGAATCACAGTGGAAGAATCAGAATCCTGGGCTCCAGGGGTCTCTTGGTGCTCAACTGCCCTTCTCTAGCAAGGACACCAACCCCGGGGCCCCTATTTTGTTTCTTGAATGTTATTATAACCCATATAAGAATCAAGAAACTTTCGTTTCTCCAACACACTAACAACTGTTCCGTATTTTATATGTGGCTGCAGACAACCCCTCCTCACTCGGAGGGACCCGGGTGAGCTGTAAGCCGGGACACCGTGCGGACGCAGGTCCCAGCACTGGTGAGCAGAACAGCACAGTCGGGATTTGCGAAGGTAAAACTGATGATGCTATAAACTTATGGAAGGATTATTCATGGCTTCTCATATCATAGTATTTAAGAGCTAACTATTAATTACAGTGGTTCTATCTTAAAACCAAGACTAATGATGCCTTAAGCGACTTGACTAAACTGACAGAGCTGATGAGCGGCAGAAGGGGGATGCTTCCGGGACCTCCACTTCGTGCTTTATATTTATTTGTTTTCCTGTTTTGCTGTACCGAGGCTCAAACCCAGAGCCTCACACACTCGAGGCAAGTGCTCTACCACCGAGCTACTTCCCAGCCCCACTGGGTGTTTGCAGATCCAGTGTTTTAGGTGAATCACACATAACACATGTGTGGTTGGACCACTGTCTTGCCGTGAGCCGACGTGGCTCAGTTCCAGATGCCCGCCATCCATTAACGGACGCGCACTGCTGTGTGCTGCGCTTACTGCTGCTGCGTGGCTCTCCTCAAACTCAGGTCCACGTCTGCTGGGATCATAAGGACAAAGTCTATTTTTAACTTACGCATGACTACTGCTCACAGTGCATTCAGCTTGGCCCATCAGCACGGAGCCGGAAGGACACTGCCATGGAGGAAACGCAGGCAGGACCCAGAGCGGGGCTGGCCTTGGAGTTCCGCCAACCCCCTTTTTTATATAGATGGATGCCAGGCAGATAATCTTCCCAAGGTCACGCAGCTCAAGGACGACCCTCACTGATGAAACTCTGGAGTGTGTTTGTTTCCTCCATTCATGAAATACAGCTTAGTTACCACTACTAAAATTTTTGTGCAGATTTTTACTGTCTCTCACGGCTATAGCTTCAAATATAAAACATGGCAAACATATTACAAAGTAATAAAGATGACTCTTACATTTAGACACAAATATTTAAAACTTGTATAGCAAATAAAATATTTAAAAATCATATATGATATCTAAATGATAGAAAAACTATTTTTTTAAGGCAGGGTCTTGCAATGTAGTTCAGGGTGACTTTGGACTTGTTGTGTAGGCCAAGGTGACCTCTAACTTGGGGCAGTTTTTCTGCCTCAGCCTCCCAAGTGCTGGGATTACAGGTGTGCACCACCATGCCTGGCCATGGAACAATGAATTTAACACATCAGCTGGTCAGAAGACACGCAGATAAATTTCAGTATGGTCCCAAAAGTCATTTCATAAAATTTCCAGTCTTATGAAAACTCTTAAAAAGTTCTTTAAAATGGAATTGGAATGAGTCATGCTTAAATTTACCATAATGAAAATAATCTTACATTCAGAGTCATCAATTTATGTGTGAAATAATAGCACATTTCCATCATCAAGAGTAAAGCAAAAATCTCAGCTACCATCATTTAAAATTATTCCTGGAAATTCTGAATATTTTAAACATGAAAAAAAAAAGAACATAAATGTTAGAAATCAGGCTATAAAATTGCTATTACTTTCAGGAATTTTAATTTTATATTCAGAAAACAAAATAAAATCATCTGAAACTATAAGGATTAATAAAAGAGTTAACAAAGCAACAATCTAGTCAATATATAAGCAAAATTATGATAATAAGAATGAAGTTATTCCTGCATATTAACAACAATTAACTTGGAAAACAATGAGACAAAATCTGACTTTTAACTATTCAGCGTTTGAATGAGTAATTCTATTCCTTGTTTCCCACTGATGTCTGTCTTCTACCTCTGATAACAGTGGTATCAGGAAGACCATCAGCTACAATTCAGGTGCTACACGGGGAAACACTGCTCCACGGCCCATTCGTTCATTCATTCATACACTCATTCATATTTATTATCAGTGAAATCCTGTGCATTCACTTCCACTTTCTTGTTTCCCTGAAATACCCTCTCCCAAATCCCTGTAAGATTCAGAGATGATGGATGAGTCTTTCCCTTTGCATGGCCACCAAGGAGATGGAGTGGCCAGGGCTACGGAGGCCCCGGCTCACCCCACTTTCGCGTCCTAACCCCGAGGCAGGTTCAGCCACTGTACCCTGTCTCTGTCCTGGGCTCTTTGACATCTACATGCCTTTCCTATATTCTCTCTTCTGCTCTAAAACAGCTTTCCCTTTTCTGCACCTTACTTGCTGCCTGCCACCCCAAAGTGCACCTGACCCCAACTCCTCTTTCCAGGGAGCTTGTCACGCAGGACGCCCGGGCACTGGAACCCAGCCCTGCACACCGGCCCTCCCCCACCAAGCCCGCCTGAGGCAGTTTCCTGTCTGTGACCCTCTCCCCATCGGAACCTCTCCGGTTAGCATGTCCTCAACCTCATTTTCTCAGCTCCTGCCACATTCCTGAAAATACAGCAGGTGACCAACGAGTGGTTTCTGAATATTAAATCGACACACAATAGGCTGTATCACTGCATGGAAACATCTAAAATGTGAATAAGGGAAAACGTGATTTCATCTTCCTAATAGGGAGGGTAGATCATTATGTAATAGGTTTTATGGATAAATTCTAACTGCAAGTCTCTGTTACTGAAATAATGCTAATTTCAAGTACAACTGCATTATTATATGAGTGAAACCATATAAGACTTTTTAAAGGGAGCAAAAAGACTGCCTATGAAGTGTTAAAAATCTATGACAGTTAAAACAGTATGGTTCTGGCAAAACAATACATAAAAAGATGCATGAAATACAAATAAAACTAGTATACCCTCATACTTAAGAACTCAGTGACCAAGAAAAGACACATTTCTGTTACAACCACGGGAAGTGAGCAGTGCTCTGCCACTGAGATGCCACGAGATGCCACTGAGTATCTGTGGTATTCATTCCCACTGTCAACCACGCCGAAGTTCCATAGTACTGAAGAGTTAATAGGAAGAAGAAGCATTATGTAAAAAGAGAAAGGAATATTCACTAAAACCATGGAATGAGAAAAGACGTGCAAATTTAGAGATAATAGATAATTCACAAATTGAAAAGTAATGATGGCAATTAATGGTGAAGTGTTCAATTTATTAAAACTGCCTAATCATGATTACAAAATTAACAAAGAATAGAATAAAGATATTCATTTTAATGGTACTAAAAACAACCCCAAAGCTTCGGAGGATATCATAAATCACGCTATTATGCACAGTTGTTGAGAGTGAAAATTGTAGCAAAAGTTTTAGAACCCTTTTGGAGATGTTTTGGCAAGGAAATTTTAATTTTGGACCCTCACGCGAAGTAAGCTCTGTCACAGGGGAGTTGCATCCACTCAAAATCCATGCCCTGATGGCCCGACGCTGATGCCTCAGACAGTGGCCCCGTTTGGAGGTGGGGTCTGTGCAGATGTAACTAACTGAAACTCCTACAGGACAGCGGCCTCATCCATGTAGCCGTATCCTCGTCAAAGGGAAACGTGGATTCAGATGCCACGCGAAAAAGCATCTGAGAAGCCGGGACTGTGAGGCCAGGGCTGAGCCTCCGGGGCCTGCAGGCGACTGACCCCTCCAACCCTGCCCAGCACTGACCCTCTGGCCCTGCAGCACTGACTCCCTGGCCCTGCCCAACACTGACCCTCTGGGCCTTGTAGAGGAGCTGCACCCCAGCCTGCCCATGCTGTTTTGTTCCAGAGCTCTGCCAGTCCACCCCGCTCCTCCCATGCCCTCGGTCTGTGGCTCTGTGTGAGGGTGGCCTTGGTGAGCTAATATAATTACAAATATTAACGAATAATGCAGGTGTGATGACCAGCACGTGTTCCATTCTTTACAATGAAAATTGGAAAAACACATATGATTGAGTATAGGATTCCAGGTTAAAAACCATGTTTTATGCCTTGTAACCAGCGTGACCAGAAAGATCAATGCATTTACAGCCTGTATAAAAATGCAGGAAATATTTATGGTACATAAAATAAAACTTAGGAAACATCATTATGTTTATAGTATATTAAAAACTACATAAAACAAAAGTTATACATAGAGAAAAGCTTGAACATCACCCAGACTTTTAATAATTGTTCACCTTCAGTAATATGGAAAAATATTCTAATAGATTTTTTAATTTTCTAGGCTTCTTTTATTTAGCAATAATATTATATTATGCAAATGTAAAAATAACACAATATTCTTTCCAAGAGCAACAGGATACACATTTCTCTCAAGTGCATATGGAACACCACAGATATCAGACCACAGGGAAAACATTAGCAAATTTAATGATTGAAAGCATATCAATTCTTTTATGAACACAATGTATAAACCTGGATATCATTAACAGTAAGAATTTTTAAAAATCGAAAATGTGTGAAATCTAAAGAACACGCATTTGAATCACCAATTGGTCAAAGAAGAACCCAAAAGGAAAATAAAAATTTTCTCGAGACAGACAAAAGTAGGATCACACATGAAAACTTACAGGATGCAGCAAGGACAGCTCTACGAGGGAAATTAACAGTGATAAATTCTTAAATTAAAAAAATGAAAAATTTCAAATAAATAATCTAATAGTACACTCCACAGAACTGCAAAAATAGAATGAACCAAGACCAAAGTTAGGGAAAGGATGGAAATTGTACAGATTAGAGCACAGATATAAGAAGTAGAGACTAGGAAAAAGAGAAAAGAGAGACAAAACAGAAAGTTGATTCTTTGAAAAGATAAATAAAATTCACAAATATTTGGCAAGATAGATCAAGTTATAGAAAAAAAGAATGAGGCCTCAAATAAAATTCTAAATAAAAGAGGGGCGATTATAACTGATCACATGGGAACACAAAGGATCACACAGAATTCTGTGAAAAATTACACACTAACAAACTGTAAAACTTAAAAGAAATTAATAAATTAAGACAACTATACAGTCTATGGCAACCAAAAAAGGAAAAAAATAGTAAGTAAAAATACTGAAGAATAAAAAGCCTCACAAAACAGAAAACTCTCAGGACATGATGGCTTCTCAGGTAAATTCTAGCAAGCACTAGAAAAGTTAACACCAACATTTTGCAAACTCAGAAAACTTGAAGAATAGAAATCTCCAAATTTATCTTACAAGGACAGCACTACCTTCACACTAAAACCAGATATGGGAAATTTAAGAAAATTACAGGGCAGTATCGATGATGAATTTAGATGTGAAAAACAACAAAGACAACAAGATGCATGCAAGTCAGAGTCAACACGTGCCACACACGAGGACCCCGGGATGCAAGGATGGTTCAGTGTATGCAAATCAGTAAGTTCAAAGCAAACCAGCATGAAAGCTACATAATAGGAAATAGGGAGCTAGATCTTTTGCAGATGAGAAGGAGATGATGAGGTGGAGGGAGATGGGAAGCAGAAGAGAGGAAGAGGATGGAAAAAGAACTAAAATGTGCTATGCACGTACCAACTCCCCATGGTGTATGCAATCATTACATACTGCAAACGTGTCAGTAAAAATAAAAATTAAACAAAATCATATGAACATCTCAACAGGCAGGGGAATAGAGTCTGAAAAATCCACCATACTTTCACGATATAAACTCTCAGATTAGGTGTAGAATAATTAGACCTCAACATAATAAAAACTGCGTAGGCTTTACGCATGGGTTACATTGTACTCAATAGTGAAATGCTGGAAGCTGTTCCTCTAAGACTAAGAAGGTAAGATGTCTCCTCTCCCCACTTCTATTCAACAGAATAGCCAAAATACCAGCCAGAGCAACAGACCAGAAAAAGAAATTCAAGGCATCTACATTGAAATAAAGCAGTTAAATTGTCTGTTTGCAGGTGGCATGATTTTACACACAGAATGAGATACAAAATCACTTTTCAAAAATCAGTATCATTTCCATACTGAACTGTCTGAAATGAGCAAGCATTCCTATCTGTAAGGGCATCAACAACCAGATACAGCCCCAAGGTCACCCCCTACAGCCCACTGAGCCCCGCCCAGGAGTGTGCTGCATGGATCTTCTAGGCGTCTCTCAAGCCAATCAAGTTGGCGATCAAGATGAACCATCATCGTGGGTGACAAAATGTGCACGGACAGTATGTGTGTATGCATATAAATATTACATCAGCCATAATAATGAGGGAACTCCCTTCATGAAAATGCGGTAACTGCACTGTAACAACATAGGTACATTGTCTTAATTACTTTTCTCTCATTATTGAGACAAAATATCCAACACCTAAAGTCAAAAGAGGAAAGATTTATTTAGCTCACAGTTTGTAGAGGTTTCAGTTGGTAGTCAGCTGGTTCCAAGCAGGGTGGCCTGGCAGAGGGACACAGCAGAGGACAGACAGCCCATGGCAGGCAGGAAGACAGAAGCCAGCAAATCGCAAGCTACAAGCGCCAAGCCTCTCTCTGTCCCTTAGGGGCAGGCTGCTTAGGGTGAGCAGCACTCACACCTTAATCCTAGCATCGCACCATGAGTCAATCCCAGCGTCACACACACTAGATCCAGCCACCTTGGAAAAGCCCAGCATATGAGAGCACGAGGCTTTGGGGGGACACCTGGATGCAAGCCATAGCATACGTTCAGCGGACATTATCTAAGCGAGACTAACAGCACAAGCCAAACAGGGTTCCGAGGCGGAGCAATGCAGACCCAGCGCACTCGCCTGCTCCCTGGAGAAGGACCAAAGCTCCGCACAGGCAGCTACATGTCCAGGAGAGACCGCGGACAGAGATGGGGTGTCAGCGAGAGAGGCGAACTCAGGTCACGCCCTGTATCTTTTCTGATCAGAATGGCGTAAGACTAGAGGTCGACAACAAAAATTGAGGACTGGCTCTTAATTATGGGGAATGACCCTCACACCTTTCAACAAACAAGAGGACTGTGGAGAAACTGAAAGGGAAACGTACGAACTTTTTGAAGCAAATATGTAAATGAAATCCAGATATACTGAAATTTATGAGATACACCAAAAGCAGTCCTAAGAGGAAAATGAAAGATTTCAGATAAACGCATCTCAAGAATTTAACAAAACAGGAAAAGGAAATTAGAAGAATGAAATTAGTAGAATAAAAAAAAAGTAACAGAGCAAAGCAGAACTAGCTGAAATAGAGACTGAAAAAATATGAAAGAACAAGAATCAAAGAACTGATTTTCAAAAGAAAAGCAAAATGGACAAACTTTTAGCTAGCGTAGCCAGGGAAAAAAACAGAATTCTCACATAACTAAAAATAGAGGTGAAAAAGAAGATGTTACAGCCACTGCCACAGAAATACAAAGGATAAATAGGGGTGATTGTGAAAAACTATATGATAAGAAATTGGACTCTCAATGGAAGTTGACAAATTTCTGGACAAATAAAACCTTCCAAAATCAAAGCACGAGGGTGAAGGAAACCTGAATAAATGATACCAAGCAAGGAGGGTGCACCAAAAAGACAGTGTCTCCTACTAAAACACCAAACCAAAGGCAGACCTGCATGGATCTGCTGCTGAATTTTAACACATTTCTTTTCAAACTAGCCCAAAGAATTGCAAAGGAGGCCATCCTTATGAAATTATTACGGGAGGGCGGCATCAGCATGTTACCAAATCCAAGCAAGGGTGCGATGAAAAACGGAAACTGAGGATCAGTATTCCTGAAGCCCGCAAATGTAGAAACCTTCAACAAAATACTTGTAACTTGGATCCAACAGGACATCGAAACAATCATGCACTGTCCATCTGAGGGAGTCAGGGTGGTTCAACATCCACAAATCATTCCCTGTTCATATCACATGAACAGTGTGGAAGATAAAAATCAGATTATCATTTCAATAGAGGCATAAAAAGCATTCAGCACAATTCAGTATCATGTCGCAGTCAAAAGCCCTGAATAAATTATGTATAAAAGAATCATAGTTCAGCACAACGAAAGCCAGACACAATGAAGCCTCAGCCAGTCGCTCTAAGTGGGGAAAAGCTGAACGCACTTGGTGTAAGAGCCAAAATAAGCAGAGATGCCCACCCCCACCAGACTTACTGAATATAGCACTGAAGGATTTAGTCAAAGCAATAAGGCAAGAGAAATAAATAACAAGCATATAAATAGGAAGGAAAGAAACCAAACTATACCAGTTTGCAGATAATAGTTTTCTATATATAGGAAACCTACAGATTTCATCAAATGGCTGTTGAGAGTGGTAAATTCAGCAGAGTGGTAGGGTGCAAAGTCAATATACAAAAAAAGTAGGTTTTCTATGTATCAATAACTAATTTGCTGAGGAAGAGACAATGAAAGCAATCTCATCCACAATAGCTACACAAAATATGCAATAACTAGAAGCAAACTTATCCAAGAAAGGGAGAGACTTCTACAACGAAAACTGTAAAACACTGAAGAACAGAACTGAAGGAAACCGAAAAAGATGGAAAGATCTCCTGTGTTCATGGACTGGAGAATTAATATAGTATAAAGGTCATTCTATCCCAAGTGATCTACAGAGTCAGTGGAATCTCCACCAATATACTAAGGGCTTTCTTCACAGAATTAGAAAAAACAATCCTGAAATTCACATGGAGCTCCAAGGACCCCATGGCCAAAGTAATTTTGAGCAAAAAGAACAAAGTTGAAGGCACGACAATACAGTCCAGCACCTGATTTCAAGATGTGCTACAGCCAGGACACCATGGCAATGGCATTAAAAACAGAGGCATAGACAAAGGACCAGAAGAGAACCCAGAAACAAACCTTGTATCCACAGCCTACTGGCTGCAATAAAGCTGACAAAGGATACAAGGCAGAAATGACAGCTTCCTCAATAAACGCTGCTGGGAAACCGCGCGGCCACACGCCGCAGACCGGAACCAGACTCCCGCCGCCCGCCCTCAGACAGTTCACGTCTGCTCGAAAGCCTCCATGGAAATCCTGAAGCTGTGACACTACCAGGCAAGATGCGGGGGAAATTCCTTAGGATTTTGGTAGAGGTGATGACTTTCTAGGTAGGACTCCAGCAGGATAACGAATAAACCCAAAACTGGCAGCTGGGATTACAGAAAAGGAAAACACTTACGCACAGCAAAGGAAACAGCAACCACAATGAACGGATGACCGAAGGAGCAGGAGAAAATATTTGGCAGTTATTCAGCTAACAGAGAGCTCATAACCAGAACGCATAAGAACAGAATAAAAATGATGCAGCAAAAACCGAGTCATCTAATTGTTAGAAGCTGGGGAAATGATCTGAATACAAACTTCTCAAAGGGAGAAACACAAAAGCCCCTCCCACGCCACCCCCACTCTGCCCTCGCCCCTGTGCAGCCCCGCACCAGGGTTGGGCGCCCGGGACCTCGCGCGTCCGTCTACCTCACGCTTTTTAATCCTGTGACGGGGACCCAAGCAGGTTTCTCCGGGGGACACAGAAATCAAAAGGAAGAAGGAAGAGGAGGGGAAGAGGGAATAGGAAGGGGGAAGGGGAGGGGAGGACTACTCAGCAATGAATTTGCAATTAAAAAAAAACATTAAAAAGCTGTATTTGGAAACTTATTAACATTCCCTACTATGATCTATAGAGAAAAATCACAATGGATATGATTAAATATTTATAATTAATTTAAACTTAAGTATACATAAACATATACATACATGTACTGATGGGACAATTCAATGTACCAGATGTAAGCCTTATTTTAAGAGTACAACCTGAAACTATGGCTCATATATGAAGAAACCTTAAAACACATGAGGTTAAAATGCAATTTAAGAAGCTAAAAACCAGACTCACACTATAAACCCAAAGAAAGTGAAAATAAGGATAGTAAAGATAGAAAATAATTATGTAAAATTATGATATGGAAAAAGATGTGAACAAAGACTGATTCTTTCAAACTTTAATGAAAGCATAAAGTTTTAGAAAGGTTATGAACATAGAATATACATATCAATAATGATTTTTAAAAGGATATAATTAAAGATGCAGTTTGAATTTTGAAAAGTTTTAACATTTATCTCAATGCTGAAACTTAAACAAATGGATAATTTTCTAAGACCATTAAGTTACTAAAATTTAAATATTCTAAAAGATCTATTTCCAAGATTCACTCATAAATATTAGAAAAACTAAGCAAATCAACGGTTACTAAAGCGATATAATCAGGATAATCTCAAAAGCTAGGTAAACTTTAAAAATAAATTACATCAAGTCTATACAAAATAGGTTATTTCGATGCCATAAACATTAACTATAGAAGTGGGATGAGCACAGAATAGAAATAGAAAGAATGCACCCGATCAATTCCCTAAGCGTGACACAGAATCAGGATATAGTTGGTGTCATTATCACAGAGGAGCAGAGTGCTAAGCACAGGTCTTGCAATTAATCCACCTCTGGGTGCACACATTTAGACAAGTTGCATTTTTCTCAGAGACAAAATAGTGCTTCAACTATATAAAATCTATTAGTGAGACTCCACATTCCAGGCAAAGTGGATATACTTCATTTTCCTATAATTGTTCCTTTAAATACAGCTTAAAAAACTGAACATGTTATTTAAAGCAAACATAAGAAATTCTGAAAACGAGAGAGGAGAATGCAGATCAGCGAGAGAACTTGGGATTCAAAGCCTAAACCTCCATTCTAAAAACGCAGTCCGGACCCTCCTCTTCCTGGCTGCACGGTGTCAGGAGAGGCCTGGCCCGGGACTCCCACCAGCACCAGCAGTGCTGAGCTCACCTGCAGCTCCGGGGTGCTCTCCCGGGACGCAGCAGGCAGATCCACTCTCCCCCAGGGAAGGGGTGACGCAGCCAGGCTCCCCGCCTTGTCCTGCGGTGCCAGCGGCTCACTGGATGGCTGTGGGGCTGAGGGCAGGGTCTGGCCTCCCACTCCACCTGCCTGCCCTTCGGCCTTCTGCGGCCAGGGCCGTGTCGGCCAGGGCCTGCTCACGTGCAGGACTTCAGCACGATCGAGTCTTAAGCATAATTCAAAATGCCCAGGTGTCAATAAAAAAAAATCACTTGCTATGCCAGGAACCAGGAAGGTTTTGAAAAAGAAAAAGATCACCCACCAAAGCCCATACGACCATGAGATGTCAAAATTCTCGGACTAGAACTTTGAAGAGCTGATGCTAAGTATGTCAATGAACAATTATAAACGTCTGCACACACAAATGGTGAGGTTTAGTAAAGAAGTAGGAAGTCTGACCAAAGAAATTAAACATACAAAAGAAAAGCTTTAGAATAAAAAACTTCAACAACCAAAATAAAATGCTAGATAAAAAGGCTCAAAAGAATAAAGAAAATGGCAGAAAAACAAATTGGTAAGTGCCGGGATGAAGGGGTAGAAACTGTATAATTTGAAGCCTGGATTGAAGAAACAATGAACAGTTTCAAGGACATGGAATTGACACAATGTTAACATTTACATAATTAAAGTCCAGGAGGGACAACAGAAAGAAGGGACTGAGAAATTATTCAAAGAAAATGGCTGAAAAATCCCCATAATCGGCACCCCAATTCGAGTTTGTCACTGTTTGTGTTCACTATGTATCTTGGTTATTGTTCTCTCACTGCTGGGACAAAATACCCAACACCCAAAATTAAGGAAGGAAAGATTTATTTAGCTTACAGTTTGTGGAGGTTTCAGTTCATAATCAGCTGGCTCCAAGGCAGGGTGGCATGGGACCAGGGCAACACTTCAAGGCAGCAGCCAGAGCAAAAACAGTGGAGAGGAGGCTCTTCTCCTCCCTTATAGTGTACATAGGCCCCCACACCCCGGGTGGGTGTAACACTCACAAAGTGTCTGTGCCGTCCTCCTGGACAGGATGAGGATATTTACACAGTAAGAACCCTGGCCAGAGTCCTTAAACTCCTAAACTTCTCGAGTTGATACAATGTATCAACCATAACACTATGGAATGCAATGTGCCTCTCTACCCCCAGGGTGGTTCCCGTGGAACTTGCCGTCTTCCTGGCTTTCCAGCTGGCCGGAGTGTCCCCATGTTTGATGGCAGGCTTCTAGAATTCCCTAGTGGGGACTCAGAGGGTGAGGAGGGTCCCCGCAAGGGGCACTCAGCGTCTTCCCCCTGGCTTAGCAGCTCCGAAGTGAAGTCAGGGACGGAGAAGGCAGGACTTCCTCCCTCACCTTCTTTGCTGGGCATCAGCCCCCTCTAACAGGTGGGCCAGTGGAGTGACATGTAATCGTGGTTTTCCCTAAAAAACGGAAGCCTTTTTAAATCACTTTGAACAAGTTACCAAGGGAAGCATTGCTCGGCCCGCAGCGTCTTCGCCCTGGCTCTCCTAGACACGGAAGCTGTCTGGCCTCCAAGGTTACACATCCCAGGCAGAGCTCATCTTCCATTCAGAACACATCTGACTAACGAACAATGATAACAATACGTGCTTCCTCCTGGCATAGAGTCTTCGAAAACATTGTTTAGCTCTGTGGAATTTCCCAGGCAAGGTTAGGAAATGTCTGTTAACATTTCCACGCTAAACAAGAGGACTTGGCCCTGCACCTGAGGGTCGCGTTCAGCACGGTCCCCACTTCCTTCAGGTGAGCTTCACAGACCCCTCTGTGGGGGCAGGCGGTGGGCGTCTGAGATCACATCCATCCCGCACCTCCCACCAAGGAACACCAGGCACACAGCTCTGAGGATTACTCCGCGTGAAGATTATGATGCGAAACATGGCCCGTATCAGAAAATAGAGTTTGTCACATACTCAGCTCTATGGCCAGATGCATTGTTAGGCACGTGTGGCTTTCAGTTTTGCGATGCATTACCTGGGGGTGAGGGCAGCCAGAGAGGACAGAGATCTGTAAGCCTAAGTAGAAGCACCTGTCAGTGCGGTGCAGGAGAGAGAGGTGAGGGGCTGGGACCAGGGGCAGGGCCCCACAGGACCCACACTGGGGTGGGGGGAGGGCTGAGGGTGTCAACCCCAGTGCAGGACAGGGTGGAAGGGCAGCCGCGCCCCGGCTGGGTGCTCGGCCCCTGAGCTCAGGGAGGAGGGCTCCCCGCCGGCAGCCGGCCTGCAGCACTTCCCACGGCAGACGCCCGGCTGCCACTGAGAGTGGGACGCTCGCTGCTGCCCGTCCGCCCCGCTGCTGAACCCACCTCCCCTCCTTCCCAGCCCAGTAATAGAGAAGGCGTGGGAACGCCGCGTCCCTCCGCAGAGCAGGGCCGATGTCTTGGATGGTCATTAATTCTCACCTAGCTCGACAGTAAATCCATGGGCCATAGTTTAAAATAATGCCAAAAGAAACTCGCTTTAATTTGAGGTTTGTAATTTAAACCTATTTCAATACCCTGATTCTTGTAACTGTTCATTTTTTATAGAGATCTTTAGAGCATTATTTGGTAAAATGTATTTTATTGAAATAAAAATAGAAGAACAATGAACATCCAGCCGTTACCACCAACTACTTACTTGGTGACATTCCTCCAAAATGGAAGAAACACCAGATAATCCTTGTATTTTCTTAGAAACCTGACCTTCTTCCTCTCTGAAATAGGTTTTTTTCCTGTCTTATAAACTGTAGTCTCAGAGCCACAGATGCCATCAATCCCTTGCCTTTGCTGAAATGGGTTTTCAAGAATTGCGAAAGCCAATGACTGAAACTCCAATTCTCTCACACTTCAGCCCAGGCTTTTCGTGGGAAGTTTCATTCCAGAGGATTTTTTTTGTTCTTCTTCTGTAATCCTGGATCTTGAAAGGGAGCTTGGGAAAAGAGCTTGTCTGTTGGGGCGTTTCCATGGAAGGGGACGGCCAGCCTTGCCACGGTGACGGCGTGGTGCTGTTCAATGGGAAGGCACAGCTGGCCTCACACCACACTGTGGGCTCCACAGCACTGGGGTCAGCGCCACACCGGCTCGCTCTGTGGTCAGCGGTCAGTGGTCAGCGGAGCTCCCAGGTCCACCCGAAGCAGCTCTGAGAGGGTGCCGCGGGTCCCCTGGACCGGACACACTGTGACCCGGAGCCAGCACACAGCGTGGTGCGGTCCCGGCAGGCACTGGCTCGGAGAGGTCCTCGTGGAGCCTGGGTGAGTGCTCTGTAACGCACAAGTGAGGCCTCGCGATCTCAGCCGCCCCTGCTCCCTCTCACTCCCAGACTGGTCCTTCGTGTTCGGCTGCAGTCTACTCAATTACTGGCATATTAAAAATTAAGAGAAAGGCTCTGGCATGATTAATTGCAGTAGGGCATTAACACTTGAAATGAAACTGTCAAAATGTTAGTTTTAATTTTCTTTTACTACCACTGTAAGTAGATGCTGTCGTAAAGTATTTCTCAACTTTCTGGTGTTGTTCTACATGAAAATATATTTAATTTCAATGTGGGCAAATAATACCTCCTATACACTTACATGAGAGACAAATTATTTTGGAGATTTCATGTTCTCTGTTTTGTATGAGCCTTCATTACCCAAAGCAGGGACAAGAGCGAGAGTCCCTCAGAAGCCATTATTTTGCAAAGTGTGTTTTAGTCTGGAAACACAAAAAATGACCCTGTTCTTATATTGCCCGATGGAACTGCCTGTGTTATCCTTGAGCCGACGTTTACTTTAGACGCCGTGATGGCGAACCTTTTAGAGCTCTCAGTGATAACAAGCAGCCGGCTGTGGCATGCGTGCACAGGTTCGCTGCCTGCTCCAGAACCACGGTGGTTTACCTGCCGGCCGACCCTGTTTGGGCTGCGGAGAGCCCCGATCCCACGGCGGATACCCGTGCGCGTCTTTTCAGAGCTGGGATGAAGGAAAAGACTAGGGAAAGAGAACTTCGGTTGGGAAAGAAGAGCTAGCACGTGACACAAAATAATGAACTTCACTCAAAGAAAGGAGATGACTTTGCTGCCAAAACTACAGAAGAAAAAGGGGGCGAAATATGTGCTGCATTTGTTCTGAGCAGGTTTACCAGAAACTACTCTTCGTAAGTTCTCAAATCTGAATCACTTTTTAAGAGCAAATCTGAGCAAATTCGTACGTGATGCGGTCTTTGTAAGATTTAGAGACATTCAGGCGGTCACAGGAGTATTTAAAGCCCTTGTTTTAAAATGTATTCTCTTCAAAATGACTTGGGCATCAGCAATGATGCGTCTTTGCAAGGCAGGAAATCACCCCACCTTCGGGCTCCCGAGCCTGCTCTGCATGTATTATTCCTGCTACCCTCAGCACGGCCCCGGGCCCCTGGCCTGATCGGCCTTTCTCATTCCAATAAAGCCAGATGCTGCTGAACGGAAATTCCCGTGCCACTCGGATCTCCTAACGAGGCGAGGAATCTCGAAAGACCATTGCACCGACAAACGGGATTCCCAGGGGCTCAGGAGGGCAGCCCTGAAGACGGATCCCGGCACACATCGTGGCCACTGCCGCGCAGACCCCCAAGGGAGCGCCCACCCCGCGCCGTGGCTCCTGGTGGCCCTGGCCGGTCCTCCCCCCGCATGCACTGTGCGTAGAGGGGGTGGTGGTTTCCACCCCGTCTAGGAGATGGGGTCACCTTAGACCGCCTGCCTCAAAGCCTTGACCCCGTTAGCCCACGGCAGACACGCAGAACTGTCGCGTGGAAGCTCTCACCGCCGTCCCCCCATCCCTGCCCTTCAAGGCTGCTTGCTGGCCGGGGGCTTTAACAAGCAACATGGGGCTTTTGTTTAAATGAGATGATTGCCCACATACGTATTTCTTCCTTTTTTTTTTTCACTCCACTAAAATGATAAGAAAAGATTAAAACATAAAGCAAGTTCCAGAATGGCGCTATAGGAACAAGCCGATTGTGGGCAGTTACGCCAGGAAGTGAGTTTATTCACCTCAAAGAACCCGTCAGCCCCAGACCGTGGGCGCCGCTGGCCAGGGTGTGGGTGCTGGGGAAGGCCTGCCCACCTGGACCCCGGCCTGGACCCCGTGTGCTGGCACTGATGCGCGCAGCGATCCCGGCCCAGCCTAGGAAGGAGACTCGAGGTCTCTGCTCAGAGAAAGGGAACCTGAGAAACTGTGGACTCAGAAATCCCAAGACAATGTTGAGAATGAGATAAAAACAGAAATATTAAATTCCTGCACCCATGAGCTGCTGAATGTCAGCCCCCTGGCCACGGGGACGGGTATTTCCCCGGGAGGTAGGGATCTGGGTCTCCCTTCCACCGGGAAGTCCCGGGGTCTCCAGAAAGCAGTGTGCGGGTGCTCAGACATGCGCAGAGCGGCGGAGCCCACGCGGGCCGCCTGCACCCTCAGACGCATGAGCTCCCCGCGCAGGCGCACACAGGGCCCAGCCCTCGCTCCAGCTGCCGGGGGGCCACGAAGCCTGCGAGACACCGGAGGGAGCTGCCCCGGGGCAGGCGCTTCCCGCCAAGTTGGCAAGAGCCGGTGGGACACAGACCACGCATGCGACGTTTAAAAAGTACAAGTAAAAGTTTTAGAGATTCGAAGCTGTATCACATCATAAAAGAAAAATAAATGCTTTAAAATGAATCTTCCAGAAAATAAGAGCTTTTTGTTATTAAAAACTTAGTAGCTAAAATAAAACTATTAAATATTAAAAACAGAGTGGAGAAAATTGCTCAAAAGTCAGAGAACATTCAAAAAGGAAGAAAAGCAGAAGGGATAAATAAATTAGAGGTCAATCCTCAATGTTCAACTTCAAAAAAAATCCAAGGAGAAAGAATGAAGTGGGGAAAAGAAGAAAATCTATGGACTTCATAAAAATGTTACCAAAGACATCCGGTACATATGTTTTGTATCCTTTGGCCTACATTTTGTAAACCTCCTATAAGCCGTAAATATACACAACAGAGCGTCTTTTTAAAAAGTTGATGTGAATGATTTCTGACTATGAATCTTCTCCAAAACATAAAGAAAATAAAAAAGTGGCCTCATATAGATTCTTTCTCAGTTTCTAACTTTTATGAAAACAAAAATCAAACTTCCCTCTAAGGTCAACATTGAACTTAACTATTGAATTTGATCAGTTCTCATCCAATTCAGTTTGCGACCAGATTCATGGAAAGAACTGAGTTCATGAGCTGAGACACCACTGTATTCAAATAAATTTAATGAAAGGGTTCCGTTGGGCCTGCAGTGGGAATACGGTATCGCCACCGTAAGCACATGGTGGAGGAGAAAGACGTTGAGGAATTTAACCCACGGCCACCACACAAGTTAACAGGCTGTGATTAACACCGGGGACTGGGCACGGGCCCTGGGAGCACAGTATTTAAGTAAACGCCGGAGCTGGGAGCCTTTCAGGAGGTGGCTGAGAAGTAAAATTCAGAAAAGAGAGCGCAGCAAGGTCTACTCTATGAAAACCATTCTAGGCCTTGATTAAGGCAACAATGCGCTTTTTTAAAATTAAAAATGCAGATAACTTTAATGACAGTTTAATTAGGCACACTTCGCTAACGTTTTGCACTCCTGAGAGACTCGAGTTCTCCCCGCAAGGTCCGTGTCTTCCTTTCCCCGCAGTTCGCATTTCCGGTGCTGCCCGATCCTCTGTGAATCAGTGTTCCTACGAGGACGGGCCTCCTGCTTCCCGGAAGACTCCTGTGAACATTTCTTGGAGTGTTATTCTATTTCCCTGCCAACTGATTTTCTTAGTAACTGAGTCAAGCAGTTTGCTGATAACTTGTGTCTGTAGCTTCTTCCTTTTTGTTTTCCAAAGATGCAAACTTTAAATCTCTTCGCTTCTCCAAGGAAGAGGTCACAGAATGTGCCCAGGTCCCTGTTGGACTCCTGTTGACACTGCCACACGTCCCCTGCTCCTCCCACACAGCTCTAGGAGGCAGAGCCCTCCTCTCCTTGGCCGCCCGCCCTGGGCCCCATGGGGCACAGTCCCTCGTTGCCCACCCACACGCCAAGCTCGGCGAGTCCTGGTGAGGTGGTGACCAGCAACTGAGGCACATCTCGTACCACGCTGGCTAAGCAAACACCCGCTCTCTTTGTTCCGTTCGTCCTGTGTGCATTTGGGGGCTGATGACTTGGTCAGGTACTAAGGAAACTTGCAGCCATGAGGAGTTGGTTTATCAGAGAGACAGAGATGAGTCAGTTAATTGACATTCAGCTCAATGAGGCTGTTCTGAAACAAGAAGATTTAGTTTTTCCTCTAATTATATCAACATATTTGAAAGAAAAAATAGCAGTAATTATTAAACAACTATACAGCAGGCAGTACACAGCGTGGGGGAATTGAATTTATTATTGCTAATTTTCATTAAAGCTTTAAAGAATTATCGCCAGATTATCAAAAAGAAAATTGACTTCTCTGGATCATATAATTAGTAAATAGTAAAGGCAACCTTCCAAGAAAGGAATATCTGGTTCCTATGCTATAAAATAAAAATCTATTAAAATGAATTGAGTCTCTGCTTTTGCTTCAATCAGTAGTTAAGTTATTTGCAAATATTTTTTTCTTGTTAGTCAGCAAAGATTTGGGCAAGAGCCTCTGAAATTAGTTCTCATGGTGAAAGAAATGATTGCTTAATTAAATGTCTATAACATGTGTGTTGCTCTTACTGGTCTGTGCTTCCCAGAACTTTGTAAGCTCTGTATTATTGCCCTGATTACTGATGAGAAAATCCAAGCTCACATCAGTGAGATTTCCCAGCTCTCAGTAGTTGCAGTGGACAAATTCGGCCTTCTTTCAACTCTGTCCACTATCAGGGCAGAGGAGAGCCTTCGTCCTGGGCGTGCCCTCTGCAGGGCCCTCGTGTGCGTGGGAGACCTCGCCCTCATTTCTCTGCCGATGCTAAAGCATGGATGGGGGTGGAATGTTAGGTACCCCAGCTCTGAATCCACACCCTGGGCCTGAGGGCGTTATTCATAGCGTCACCACTCACTACACAGACCCGAAGCTTGAACCTGAACCCCAGAGGCCCCTGTGGAGACATCCACCGTGTAGCCAAAGGAGTGGTGAAGTATTTTAACTGTACTGGAAGAGCAGCGTGGAGTGTGGGGAATACTATGACAGTCAGATTTCCACAGAGTTATTTTTATCAAACTTGATCATATTAAATCTCTATAAAACAACTTCAGGCTGGTATGCAGGAAAGCAATAAAAATCCACCAAGAGTTAGGGGGGCAGGGGAGGGGAGATGGGGGTAAGGAGAATGACGATCAGCTGCATTCCCACCCGGGGTCCCCACGAGGAAATGTGGTCATTCGTACCGCAAACACGGACTAGGAAAGCTTTTGAGAACACAGTTGCTCCACACACATGTAGCAGTCAAATTTGGGGTACAGCACAGGCCTTTCCACTGGCTTCTGGGGAGGAGGCCAGCAAGGCCACAGCGGCCACCGCCGGGGCTGGGCGATTCCTCCCTCTGTGCTCTCCAGGGGCCACTGACCGTGAGTTCCAGGGGATACAGACTGCACGCTTACAGCAGAGTGACTCTAAACGGGAAAATAATCTAACACTTGATTAAAAAACTAGGTAATAAGGGAAACGGATAGATAGATAGATAGATAGATAGAGGAATCTCACAGACATAATTCAGTGAAAAAGAATTTTTCCAAGCAATCCATAGTGCATTTAAAAACATCCATGTCGAGCTCTGTGGTTTGTATGGATGCCGACTCATCTGCGTTCTCAGCAGGCTCAGAAAGTAGTGTTATTACCCCATTTACAAACCAGGGAAATGAGACACAGACGCTGTAACCTTGTGAGGTGACGAGACGTTGCTTAGAAGTTGTCATCTATTACAAAGATTCAAAGGCGTGTTACCGAGTAAGAAGTCAGACGGAGAGACACGCAGGCATGGTTCAAACCCTACCTAATGGTTTCTCACTTTGTTTTTCAGTGCTGGAGACTGGCTCAGGGCCTTGCACCTGCTGGGTAAGTGTCTCAGTTACGTTGCTCATTGCTGAGACAAAATGCCCAACGTCCAGAGTTGAAGAGGGAAAGGTTGATTTGGCTCACAGTTTGCAGAGGCTTCAGTCCATAATCGGTGGCTCCAAGGCAGGGTGGCACACGGCAGAGGGGCAGCAGCTCATGGCAATGGAAGACAGCAAAAGCAGCAATGGAGAGAGAGAGGCAAGCCTCTTTCTGTTCCTTATGTGGTGTCCAGACCACCGGGACTGGGGCAGTGACAATCCCATCGGTGCACTGATCCAGCAGTCACCCACCCTTAATCCCAGCATTGGACCATGAATCGATCACACACTCCAGACTCAGCTGCCTACAAAAAACCTGACCCCGCTAAGGCTTTGGGGGGACATCTAGACACAAACCATAACAGGAAGTGTCCTATCACTGAGTGACCACCCTAGCCATTTTTCTTTCCTCTTTCTCTCTCTCTCTCTCTCCCTCTCTCCCCCTCCCTCCCCCCTTTTTTCTCTCTCTTTTTGATACAGGGTTTCAATAAGTTGCCTAGGTCGGCCTTGAACTTGGGGTCCCCCTGCTTCAGTCTCCCATGTAGCTAGGAGTATAGTCCTATGCCACTGTGCACTGCCTATTTATAACATTTTATTCCTTAAACTGGTGACTGTGGCCATGATATTCATTGCATTCATCATGCATGTTTACCTCTGAATAATTTTGTGTCAGGATAATTTCTAATATTGCTTTAATTATCCTAAAATGGGGGGAGGGTGAGAGAGAGAGGTGGATTTTTCACATAAAATCTGTGTGTCCTTGGTGATGACCTTTAATGTCCCTCAACTGAGTTTTATTTTGTTTTTAATCTATAAGAGGCAAAGAGCACTGTTACGCTTTTAAATAGCATAATTAATTTGAATATTCTTTGTAAACTATAAAATGATTTGTACTTACCACCAGGGACAGCTTTTACTTGGAAGAAATATTCACCTTTGTGTCAAGAAAGTGGGTGCCTTTTGGGTCTGAAATGGTAAATTCCAGCTCTCAGAGGCCTGGATGTAAGGAAGGCTGTGTTTGATCAACCTGGTGGGCCCCGGGGACAAACTGGATCTATTGCTCTAGCTCCAGCTGTCGCTCTAACTCTGGCGCTCTCTCTCTCTCTGTGTCTCTCTGTCTCTGTCTGTCTGTCTGTCTGTCTGTCTAGGAGGGACACACTGTGAGCATGCATACCTCTCGGTACAGGTGAGCCTTTACCTAGCTGACAGAATCCCCATTTGGTCAATGCTGTGATCACAATGAAACAACCACTCCTGGGTGAAACTCTGTGACTTAGGGGTTTCCTTCTCAGTCTGCCTGCTGAAAACCTGTGAACCCCAGTCACAGACTCCTCCTTTCTACCCGAATAACCACCTTCCTGGCTGGGGGTGGTAACTGCCAAAGCTACCAAACAGCTTCCAGCACAAGGCCAGCCCCACACGCAAGCTGGGTTTTGACTGCAACGGCAGTGCCACAGCGACAGTGGGGGCTTGGGCTGCTGCCATCCGGGGGACCAGTGCAGCGGGCTTCTCGAACTCCTCCCTGAGCTACCCCCAGCCCGGGTGACCCTGGGCTCGGGCTCTTCGGGGGTGTGGGAGGCAGAGGCAGCAGCGGGGTGGACACTCAGAAACACACTGAAACATGTGGAGGAATAATTCAAGATGAGAAAGTAGAAGGTATTAGAATTACACACACAAGGTATTTTTATAATGGAAAATGTTTTTGTTCCTGAAGCTCCTGGAAGGCTGGAGGGGAGTTTTCACACATTCCCAGCCCCTCGGCCTCTGGGGAGAGAGCAGGGGTGTCGGCTCTGCATCCTGGGGGACGACACGCGGGTTCACAGCAGTGCGGCAGCGGGACAGCTTTCCTCGGGACACCAGGTCCTCACGCTGCTGCCAGACGACCTAGGACATCGTCTTTGGAAGTTCCAAACTGAGTTCTAGTAAAAGTACGACACGGTGATACAATTATCCTCACGTCAGACAGCTCCGCGCAACTGAAGGAAGCGGGATCTTTACCTGGTCCTTTTCACACACGAGCACACAAGTGTGGGAGAGGGAGTGCTGGCTCTGAAGCTGTGATACCTGGACTGTGTTAGGCAGATAGCTGGACATCAGCAGGCCCGAAAGACACAGGGGGCTCCAAAACACTTCGCACTGCTAGGAAATTACAGAAAGGCCGCAACGAACCAGGCGTTTATCATTGCTTGTGTTAGGTCTGAGACCCAGGGCGACCCCACAGAGCACAGTGACACCGGACACACCGTGAGGGCCTGGAACCTGGCCGCCTGCTCTCTACCCCAGCACGGGGCACGGCATCCCGGGCTGCTGAGGCCTGCAGCCCGATGAGAGCCCAGGGAGGACGGCTCCCCCAGGCCCTCCTGCCTCGGCCTGGGATCTGCTGTAGATCAGGGCTTATCTTTCGTGAGTGTCTCACGTGATGAGAAGCGACCGGAAGGCGGTTCCCAGCTCCTAGTCCTCACCTTCACGACGTGCGTACTGTACAGAGCGCATGGATGCAGGCGCTGCTAATGTCTTCCTCCTCCAGCGTGGAAACGGGCTGGGGAGTGAAACGAAGTGGGCAGGAGGGAAGCAGGGAGCGGAGGTGACAGCCATGGGGCGGGCCACTCCAAGACGGAGGAAATGACCGGGGAGAGGTTGCAGAACGGTGACTGTCACGTGGCGGTTTGAGCGTTAGCTCTGGGCGGTGTTAGGTGTGAGATGTCTGCGATGCCTCCGCCTGTGCGTAGGTGACCAGGTACCTCGGATCAGGCTCAGCGTGAGATCTGGACTGAAACTATAAACTAAGGTCTTTGCAGAAAAATGACACAGAACCATCAGACCTAGTGAAAC
>RJWM01008199.1:56284-74062 GCA_004363535.1 Dasyprocta punctata | reverse complement strand
TTTAACTCTCTCCCTAGGCAAGGGAATCTGACACACTTCACTGTCAGCCGAACTGGAATTGGACTGCTTCCAAAACGCACTTTCAGATGCTGAGATGCACCTCCTTGCTGGTGCCTTGCTGTCTAAGCAGGAAGCCTTTTGCCATCAGGGGTGAGGACAGAGGGGTGAGGGAAGGAAACCACCAAGTCAGCTTCACGGGCAGGGAAGACTCATACTCTTTTCCCTCTTTCCATTCCTATTGCTTACCTTTTTACACTCCACACAGGGAATGATTTCTGCCAGAAGGCTGGGCACAGAAAATTATGTGAGAAGCAATTCCTTCCAAGGATGATACTACCAATGGCACATAACTGGCACCATTCTGGGTGCATGTATATAAGTTAATTCATAGCTAGTACCTTGTGGATGCATAGAGTAGAATTACTTCATTATATACTATGAGCATTAGGGATTAATTCTCTCAGAGTTGAGGAAATCTGAATCAGACAGGATGCAACATCATTTTGAATGGGGTGCCTTATTATCTGCTGACGAAAAGAGGTTAATTATTTCTCTAGCCATGGAAAAGTTGCAACGTCCATTAAATGCACATGCACCAAAATACACAGGTTCTCTCTCTCTCAATCTCTCTCTATATATACATGAATATGTATTTTATATATAATATATGTTCACATATGAATATGTATTTTATGTATAGATATGTTCATAGATATGAATAAGTATTATATAGTGCATGTTCATATGCATGTGTATATGTATTATATATAGTATATGTTCAATGTCCAATACCTATTATCTTTCTTTATGTGCATATGTGTATTTTCATATGTATACTTATATATACATATAAGTATATATATGAATATATATTCTTATATATATGAATATATATACTTATATATATGAAAATACACATATATATTCTTTGACTTTAGAAATTAACAAGCAGCACAGTCTCCCAGGTTGAGGGAGGGAAATCCTTTTCTCAGTACTGATGGAATCTTCCTCGCTCTGAGGATCACAGCGGCTGCATAATGAGAGTAGAGAATGGCAGTGTAGTCCACTTCGGCCTATGCCTTATTCTCATCTTTGGCAGGTTTTGGACAATATCTGTGTGCATCCCTTCCTTGGGGCCTGCGCCAATCTCCACACTTCAGAGAAGGGAGCCAGTGAGTCTCTGGCAAAGCACCTTCCTTACCACCTGCTTCCTGCCCTTCCAACTGGGAAGAGACTCCCTCCACCAGCAAGACGCTAAGCATGAATAATAGCTTCCTTGTTGCTATTGTCTTGTTCTTTGGCTAGAAGGTAACTGAAAATATTCCTTTTAAGTATTTATCTTCTATGAAGAATGAGAACTATGGAGAAATGTAGAGAGCCATGGAGCCTTCTGACAGAATCACAGGCAATGTCAGAGCTACTGATGGTGCCTACACTGCACAGCGCTGGCCCCAAGCATCAGAGAATCAAGAAACTATGTAAAAGTCAGCTAACTCCACAGTCAGAGATACAGGCAAGGTAGGATAAGGACCTTCTTCTGTATGAATCTGTAGAATAGACCAGAGATGAGTTGGACACTTGGATTTAGCATAACACTTTTTGGATATCTCTGCTTGGAGAGAATTTCCAAAAACAGATAGGAGAAAATTCAAAGCTTGTTTCTGCAGCCTCACTCTGATTTTGTAATACACTGAGGAAAAAATGATCTATCACATCCGTGAGCATTTGTGTGCATTATCCCCCCTCTCTGCTGACTGCTTCCCAGAGATAATTTAGCAAAACCCGGCATTCAAAGCACTTAATCAATCACAGTTACACTGTGAGATTTTTGACTAAGTGACGGCAATTTGGTGAGCAATTTTTCAAAGCTGATTTTTCATTACTGAAAAGATGGGAAGCTGGGGATTAAGTGGGAACAAAACAAACTGGCAAGAATGTGTATTGCAACTGCTAAATCAAACAAACAGTGAGTCATCTGGTCTCACCACAGCCCATCTTTGAGATGTTGCTCATGGACTTTGCCATATTTTTATATTCATGAACAGTGAATAGGTTTAGAAACATTCTGATAAACAGTAGGTTTACTTTGTGTTTGTTCCCAGTCCTAAGGTCTCCCGGTTAGACTTGGGAGTGGATTTTATTAATAAAACTGGTCAAACATTCTACAGTTAAAATATTTATTCAATTCTTCTCCTTTCTTTTTAATTAAAAGTAAACTGGCCTATGTCACATAGCCCTAGACCAGGAAAAGATAAAATTTACCTTCTATTCATTGGGATTAATGTGGAATATTTATTTTTTCACAAAATAAACTCAGAGGGCAATTTGAGATTAGGTCCAATAACATTGCCTGTAGTTGAGAAACAGTCCCTTTTACCACTCTTGTATTCCTTTTCTTCAGCCTTAAATTTTCCTTAAAGGGCAAAAATGTAACAGAGAAAAAAAGAACTGACTAGTATGAAAATATGTAAAACTTTCTTTGACCAAACTCCTGCTGGCAGTGAGTGTATCTGTGTAGAAAATAGAACACTTATTCCTTCATTAATTCAGTTGATACTTACTAAATGCCCAGCATGCAAAGCTGCAGGACAAATGCACGCAAAATGATTTGGGAAGGTCATGGGTCAGACATTCAGATAGCTGTAGGACTTAAGCAGGTATTATGAATATGAGAACGAGGATGAGGCAATCAGATAACCAAGGCAAACAGGAGGACTTTCCTCCACCTAAAGCATTCACACACGTGTAATTTTTCAAACTACTGAGACCTACTGTGAGCTTCTAGTTTTCCATCTCTGGAACTTAGAGAAGGAAATCAACTCTATAGAAGAGTAAATCTAGAAGAAGAAGCAGGAGCTCAATCAAACCAGAAAGACTAGAACAGACTTCCTAAATGAGGAAGCTTCACAGCCAGAAGCCTAGAAAGTGGGGAGGATGAGAAGTTAAGCCTTTCTTTTTGTACATATTTCTGAAGTTCTCTTGAAGAAAAAAGACTACAAAACTAAATGCAAAAGTGGATATTTATTTTGGAGAAACTAGTAAAAGTGGCAGGCTTTGAAGCATAAGCTTCAAGGAAACCACCCTGGAAAACCTGCATTAAAGCCATCACTGGAATCTGTTGCCTCTTCTGTTAAAAATTTATCCAGAATCCTGCTTTTCCCCTGACATGTACCACCATCATTCTATCACTCAGTGATAGCAAACCTTTTAGAGCTTTCAGTGGTAACAAACAGCCACCTGAGGCACACGTGCCGTAGGTCCATCACCACTGCCAAGCTGTCACCCAGTGTGGTATAGATTCCCGCAATTCTGGCCCCCTCACTGCTCTGTCTGACTGCCTCCCCCCACTGCAGTCTATTCTAACCTATCAGGCAGAATGATCACATCATCCCTCTCCTTGGAATCCTTCAGTGCTTATTCAATGTACAGAATGAAATCCAGAGCCCTTCCTGGCCTCCCAATTCCCTCACTCACAGGCCTGCTCACTTCTCCATCATCTTTTGCCCCTCTCCACAGAGCCCTACTACATTGATGATGTTGGTTGGCTTCCTTGCTGCTCCTTTAACAGAGCCTTACAGCCTTTGCATTTCTTTCCCCCTTACCTAAAATACCTTTTTCCTAAATATTTTCCTATCTTTACCCCTTCATGCATTCACTCTTAGTTTAAAGGTCACTTTCCAAGCATCACGTCTAAATGCACTAAGGAGGAATGCAGGTGAAACTCAGCGGTGAGCACCCATCCAGCACGCTTGGATTCCGGGATTCTGTCCCCAGTACTGCCAAAGAAAAGTAAGTAAATGCCCTAAAAACCTTTTAACTTCAATTTCCTTAGTGTATAACTTTTTCTGTATATCGTTTATCATTATTTATTACTTACTCACTTGTTATTGTCTATTGCCCCACTAAAACATAAACTGTACAGAGATGGAGAGTTCCTGCATTTTATTCACTTGTGTTTTCCCCAACCGTAGCCTAGCACCGGACATGAAGAATAATGTGCATCCTGCTCTGGGAAATTTGACCTCTCCAAGTCATCTACAGTTTTTAAAAGTAGGTAAACTTTGTCAGGTTTCAAATTTTTTTCTAAATAATACTGCTTTTGTTCAATGTAGTTTAAAAATACTTGCTTTAAGCTAACTTTGGAACTACCAATGGATTTAGCCATACTAAAAGCATAAGCTCGTTATTCATTATTTACATTTTTACAGTGTCAAATAATATTCAACTAGATCTGTATCCCACCCTGTCCTTTATTCATAATATCTGACACTAAGTGATTTCTGCAGATTTCCAAAAAGCAAAATAAGTACTTAAATGAGGATGACTTGCTAACATTACATTCATCTACTTTCCCTGCTTGGCAACCCCATGTCTCTAGGTTCTCACATATAAAATGAGAGGTTTTGAATTAGAAGTTTCTAAGGACTTTACAACTCAAGATTTTATGAGTGGATGAGTTCTAAATATGTACAAGCAGTCTATTTTAGTAGCGTATGTATCATAACAGTTTACCAGAAAACACCAACAGACCATCAAGCAAAGCAGATGCAAATGTGTAGCCTTCTAGCTTCACAAGTTCTTGGTAGAGCAAAGAAAGATGCAGCATTGAGGTCTTATCTCCTGAAGCAGTGAGTAGTGCTTAGAGTAGTGGCTGTGGGATGAAATTTCTCACAGAGCAGGCTTCCAGGAGGTACATATTGTGATAATGGGAAAATGCTGATGACTGTGTGCAAAAGATTCCTGGGATGAATCCAGAACTTGATCATGTGTGTTCTTAAAACCGCGTAAATGTGAAAGGCTTTTCCTTGGGCAGTTGTGTGGCCATCTAATCTGCCAGAGATACCAGTCATCTTAGTAAACAATTTGAATATCAGATATTTTCCATTATATTTTTCCCTGTGTTAATATCATTATTAAGCTAAAGGAGTACACTTTTAGTAGGAGTGAGAACTTTCAATTCATATACAGAAAGGTAACACTGGCAAGGGGCCCCCGCCCGGCACAAGCGGCGCAGGCACCGATCAGGACTCAATATGGACTGCCTTCCAGGGTCCTGAGCCCAGGACCTTGGAGGAGAACGAGAAGGGCTCCACGAGGGGCCCCCACCCGGCCCGAGCGGCACCGGGCGGGCTTGGAAGCAGGGACAACACCCCCTCCCCGCCCCCCCCCGGGAGCAACCTGCTGTTTCGAAGGTCTGACTGGATTGATAGCAACCAAGGAACATCAACCAACTTTTGTTTTGTAGATTTGGCCAGGCCTCTGGTCAGCAACCCAAGCATCTCTTTACAGTGGGCAATGTAGCAAGTATGGGGTATTCTCTTCTGCCTTGTCTTTTATTATTAATAAAATATAAAAAAAATTAAAAAAAAAAAGGTAACACTGGCCTCTGTTTTTTTTTAATTATTAGTTTATTTATCTTTTTCTAATAAAATTATAACCACGATTTGAAAACAGCTTTTTTCAGTTTGCAAATAATTTTTTTCATACCCATTTGGTACTTGAGAGTACTATGATGCATTACAAAAATCAGGAATGTTTAAGTCAGACAGACCTGACTCTTATTCTACTGTGGCTATTTTCTTGCTCTGAGTCCTCGGAACAGTTACTTTATGTTTTAGTGGATGCTTTTCCCTGTAACTGAAGTCCACATTCAAGTTAGCTTAAATGAAAAGGCAGTTCATAGTCTCTTAATTGAAAAAGTCCAAAGAGAGGGCAGCAGCCAGGTCATCACAGCCCAATGGCTTTCTCCATCTTTGTGATTTTCTTGGCTCTGTTGTCTCTATGCATGAGCTTCTTCCTTTAACTAGTAGGGAGAGATGGATACAGCCTTTCCAGTCATCACTTCCTAGTATAGATGTACTGGTTATTAATACATTAAGTATGTTTTACCAGTTCATAAGTAGTCATTCCTCTGAACCTGCTGACCTCCCTGCATCTTGGCCACTATAGCATCTCTCCCCATGACTTTCATGCAGTATAGTCCCCAAAAAGATGTTCTACAGCACAATAAAGAATTTAAGACCCTGCTTCAGCATTATATCCAGTATTTATTCTGTTAAGTGTATTTCAGGTGAATATTATCACATTATGCTGATATGTGTTATATTCTGAAAGTATATCTTTCCCTATCAATTTATAAAAGAGCAATAAAACTTCTTTCCCAGAAATCCCTAGTACATGCCCCCAAATTCCTTTGCCCAAACTGTTACAGGCAACTGTGTTAGACAGAAATATTATAGAAAGTCAGACAAGGCTAGGTCTTCTAATGAGCCAATACAGAAGCCCAGATACCTTGCAACTGTAGGGGAGACAGACACCTCCTCCTGTGTGCCAGGCCTCAAGACAAAAGATCAAAAAAAGGCACCCACATCTTAAGGGTTGATATTCTAATCAGGTCTCTATCACCCTGAGGAAGCCAGGAGTCACCATCCCAACCCCCTAAGGGAAGAGTCACTGCTCTTTAAGCATGCCCACTTACTACGTGACTCACTTCTCCATTTGTCCTCGATTCAATCAATTTTACCTAAGCAATTACTCTTATTGGTTAACCATAGTTCTGTCCCACCTGTTGCCCACCTTGCGAGTTCCCAGGTTCTCCCCACCTTGAACCCATCTCACCTCATGGTTTTACTCTGTAAAAGTTCCTAGAAAAGACAGTCTTTGGCAACCCACTCAGGACCCCTTCTGTCTCTCTCCTAGACAGAAGCTTTCTTTCTCTCAATAAATGTTTTCTGCTCTTAACCTCTGTTGTTCCTAAAATTCATTCTTCAATTTTAGAGAACACAAACTCGTATGGACATATAGCAGGTTAGAGTTTCATTCCCCTTTATCAAAACTGCATAATGTTTCATTTCCTGAACAATTACTATGACCAGGGGAATTTCAGGCCCTTATTAGCTTAGTGTAAAACTGATCATCTGCAAAGGGGAGGAACTTGGTCCTAAAACTAGTGAGAAGGACATCTTCCCACCTAGCTGGGAGTGGACTGGACACCCAAATAAGAGTCGGAATTCAACTGGGAAAGGGGAAATGGATACTAGGGATTCAACATGCCCATTTTTTGAATCTCAGGAAAATCATCTATAAAATGGTTATAATGTAATATAATTCACAGCAACACAGTAAGGCTTAGAGGAGATTGTATATTACTTAGAACAGAAATTGGTTCATTGATTTCATATCAAGTGATCAGTAAATGGTGGTAAACAACAATAAAACAAAAATAATAAGGGGCTGAGGATATAACCCAGTGGTAGAGCATGTGCTTAATGTATGTAAGGCCCTAGATTCAATCTCCATCACCCAAATAACAACAGCAACAATAATAATAATAATAATCTGATACCAAAAATCGTGAAAGAAGTGTCCAAGATTTTATATCATTTGCAGCCAATTTAAGTTAGTCTTCTCATGGTTTAATGGTTCCTAGCAAAAGACACAATACTCCTGTGTCAAATATAAAGAATTTTATTGTTCACAATACTAATGATAGCTACAGTATTGATATTTTCTTACATCAATTCCCTGTACCAATAATTCATATAGAATGATTTAGAGGACACATTCATATGCAAAAAGTTACATTACAAGATAGGAACTCTGTCATGGGTTGAGTTTACAATCTCCTTCACATTCATGTGCTGAAATGCTAATCCCCTATTGGGGGCCATTGAAACTGGGAGTTGACCACACATGCAAGGCTGGGGCATGACAATCCCAAGAACAAAGAGCACCTGGGGCAAGCCACGTGAAGAAGCTGCTTCAATCCAGAAAACACCCAGCCCCAAGACAATCTGAACAGTGGGTTGGTAGGACAATGGGGTGTAATATGGCATTAAGTTGCTAAAAAAGGTATAAATAAATGCCCCTGCAGTGAGGGGCCAGTACCTTTTCTCCCATCAGGAGGGTAAGGGCTCCACCTGACCCCAGCTTTGTCTCTTCTTTATTTTCTCATCCCCTCCTGGTCCTTCACCCCAAGAACCTTAAGAGTTGTGTGGGTTGCAGCACCCTCAGGTTAATGATATCAGGAGGTAGAACCACTGCAAAGTGACCTGGGCCTGAGGGCAAAGCCCTCATGCATGGAGATAATGATCCTATTAAAGAAACATCAGAATGAATCCCCTCCCCTTCTGACAGACAGGTCAGGTTGCAGTGAGAAGACAGCTGTCCTTGAGAGGCAGCAGGCCCCCACCAGACACTAAGTCTGCTGCTGTTGCCCAGGTCTTGGGAATCCCAGACTCAAGAACTAGGGCTATCAATTCCAGTTGTATGGAAACTCTATAGGTGATGCTTTGTTTTAGCAGCTCAAATAGACTAAGATGGCAAGCATGTTTAATTTTTCTTACATGGAGCATTTGATTAATTCTCTGTTGCTGTAATATTTACAGTGGATACAGTGTGTGGGATGAAATGTTCCTAGATCACATGGGGTGATCAAAAGATACAGTGAGTATTTAAATTAAGAAAAAAAACTTATTACAGTGAAAGACACATTACCAAGAAAAATGTAGCAAGTACATTTGAAGTGGGAAGAGTTGAATGGAGTAGATTAATGGCAATATGTCTTTAACTACAATAAATTTTTAAATTTAAACATTCACCCTATTTTATGATCACAATACAGTGTTCAAACATTTATGACAACTTCTGCCAAATGAAAACTTTGCAACGTGTCCTTATCCACCTTATTCACAGGATCTAGCATCATGAGAGTTCCAGCTCCTCCCCAAAGACAAAATGATCATAAATGACTAACATTTTGAATCAATTCAGGACTCTGAGGCAACTCTGACAGTGCAACTAAAGACATTTATGAAAGAGGACTTCCAGAACAGCTTCAGGAAGTGGTAAGAACAATGAGATCAACGAGTTTGAAGTGGAGTATTTTGAGGGGGATCAATATCAATGGTTGTTTTATACTAGTAATTTTTTTAAAAATTTAAACCTTCACCTTATGTTTTGATTACACTGCATTCATGAAATCTTGATAGAGCACATGAAATCTACGACCTGTGGTTATTATCCATGCCCTGCCCTCAGTTAAGTGCTTCCTGGTAACAGGGATGAACTGTGACAGGGACGCCTTTAGTGTGGCATGGCTTAGCAGAGATTCTGTCCTTTGCATAGAAAACTGAGCACAACTCTCAACTGCAGTGAGATAGCTTCTCACCAGCTTAAATCAAATGGACATTCAAGGGCTTTAAAAAAATGCAGAGAAAGGCTAGGAGCATCAGGGAAGAGAAGAAAATGTATATCAGGAAAAGAGCCACAGCTACTAAATCTTATTTAAAATGAACAAAGAGAAAGTTTTCTCTAAGTATGTAACAGCACTGAACCTCTACTCAAGTATCATAGAATAAGCTGAACTTTGCTTCCTTGATTCCAGTGTGCAGGACTCCAGCAGCCATCAGAGACAAGCAGCCATTCCAGCCTCTGCTGCTACCGGCAATGCGGTACCTGCAAGTTTCTCAAAATTTTTTGTCCCTGAAAATAAAGTTGATAATAGCACCTACCTCATAAAGTCATGATGGAGAGTAAATTTTCGAGAGTGCTTAGCATGGAGTCCGTTACATGTTGTCAATAAATGACAGCTGACATACTTTTGTAAAAAACTTTGGTGATGATAGTCTCAATGATATATGGGAGGAAACACACCCTCTCTTCCATCTTTGTTTCTCACCAGACACATGTAGGACAAAAGAGCATTCCATGAACCAGCTCCATGTGACAAGCTTAGACTGCTCATCAAAATGATGAGGCATCTGGGACACTAAGCACCACATCTCTGCCACTGTAAGACCCTGCTGGACAATGTATCTATTCCTGCACTCCATGCTGTCACAGAGCCAGTGCCCAGCTCCGGGAAATGCTGTTGGGTACAGTAAGTAAATTATAGAAAATTGTCTATTTACTCTTGTTTTATCCCTTTTGAGTTTCACGAGAAGTTAACTCGTCTCATTAATGAGTTATGGTAATATTTGAATAGTGCGTGCATATAAATTTCCTAAGTGGCAGAGTTTCTGGCAAATGCTACACCATCAATAATTCTCTCCATCCTTTACAATTACATTAAGGCAAAACAGATGTCTTCTCCCTGTAGTTGTTAAACTGCCACTTGAGGGGGCCTAAAGAGGAGCTACTACTTCAACACATTTTAAACTTCTTAGACTTCCATGAGCATGAGAATCAGTCAGGCAGCTTGTGCTTATGCAGGGTTCCCAAGCCCAACCCACAAAGATTTTTGAATCATTAAACCTAGGAATGTGCCCATTAATCTGTATTTTTAATAATCGTGCCAGGGGAGTTTTCTGATGTAGAAGATGTTATGACCACACTTTGAGAAATGCTGTCTCAAGTGTACACAAACTGTTTTCATCTCAACTAATACTACCCATTTCTGTTTACTTTCTGCACAATAAAAATTTGCTTTTCAAAATGAGTTGTAGAACAATGGCAGAAAGTAGCATGGTTCTGAGAAAGGAAGACAACTATCTTGTTTCCTCTTTGGTATCTTTACTACATTAGTGGGGCCCACTGTTGACAGTGCAAATAAAAGATGGTTTCTCCCGTGATCAGGAAACTCTGTCTTGTTTTAGGAGAAGTGGAAGGATTATCTGGCTCAAAAAGCCCAGAAAAACATAGAAGAAAAATGTTATTGAAGAACAATGAAAAGGATTTTTATCAAATAGAATGCAATCTATAATGTATCTGTAAGGACTCAGACAATCGTACAGACAGATTCAGACTTTTTACTGTTTTTAGGAAGAAAAAATGATTTTTGGGTTGCAAGTATTGTAAACCACAATATCAGTGTCTTCTGGATGTGGAAAGAGAAAAACCATATGTGGATAAAATGGATAATGTTGTGCCCTCTTCCATAAAATAAAACTGAATATAAAGTGCCTGGTGAAGTTTGGTGGTTAATTGATCCTTATAACACAGGCCTTGCACGATTGGTGTATTTTATGGTCATGTAACACCGGCCTTGAAAGAATGGCCTATTCCCTGTTGGCTACTTCTAAGAATTAAAGTATTTCTGTGGCAGAGACTTTGTTCTCCCAGCAAGTTCCCCATTTATAATGCAGATCCATGCAGATCTCTGGAACAGGCTCAGTAATGAACCTCCTGTTGCTTTGGGATGATAAGATAGAAATAGCTCTGTAAGTCAGAGTGCCCAGATCATCTCATAATATTGAGAATTTTGAAAGGTAGTTGCAAATTAGGTTTCAAGCTGTTGTGCCATTTATTGAAGAAAAAAGAAGTATATTTAATGAATTTAATTGCTCCTATTTTGAGTCTGGCTTCAAATAGCACACCTAATTAACCTGGCTCTATTTAAAGGAGGGAAGGAAATCATCAAATCAAAAAAGAAAGCAACACATAGAAAAACAAAACTAAAGATGTTGCCATTTTTGCTAGGAGTCAAGTTGGGCAAGAAGTGTCCAGAGCATCCTAAACTTGGCAGTGAACCTGGAAACAAAGTTATGAGAGCAGTAACTTCCAGAACCAAAAGGAGAGAAAATGATCTATAGAGAAGGAAGGTGACCCTTCTACTCTGTCTCTGAAGTGGGTCAGAGCACACTCTCCCTGTCTTTCTGAGGAAAGAAGAACCTTCCTTCATTGCCTGCCACAATTCCATCAGAGGATGGTTTGATTGAGAGGCTGATTTGGTCTGCTGCAATATTTTTTAAAAGAAGCAAACACTGTCTGCTAGTCATTTTCAATCTGTGAAGCTGTGTATTTCCATACATACCGCTTCTCCTTTGCCTTCTCTAAGCTATAACTTTCCAGCCATCTGTCTGTCTCTTCCCTCCCACTCTCAGATTCATTATTCAGAAATTATTACACTACCAACTCTTTCCACCATGGTCACTTATGAAGATAGCTTCCCATTTCATCTGTCTAGAAACAATCAAAAGAGAGTGATGAAATTTAGAAAGCTTTAAGTGCATCTTCAAGATGCGCCACAATTACTCTATGCACTCAAGAAAAGCATTGACCTTGAGAAAACCTAACAGCAATGACTAGCTAATATTTTAGGTGTGTTAATAGTATGTCTGACTTTGTTTGAACATGTTCAATCCTTACATCAGGACTGTACTTATTATATCCACTTTATATAGAAATAAATCGAGGAGGAAGGGTAACTTGCCCAAGATCACAGTCACAAAGTTTGGAGCCAAGACTGGAAATTAGGCAGTGGGTATGGGGTCCATGTTTATAACCACTATCTGAACAAGATTAGACAATAGCATATACTCAGCCCTCATTCTCCTGACCAGAATTTGCATGAACCATGCAACTAGTAGAAATGAAGAAAAATAGAAGCCTGCTACCAGTTGAGCACCCTCAGAACAAGCTAAAAATAGTGCTGAGTACCCTCAGACTTGGCCTATGAAAAATAGGCCTCGTTCTTTTCTGGAGCCACAGGGCTCTAAAAGAATAGTTACCACTGTGGTAAGCATACCTGCTTCTAAGAAAAGAGGAAGACTTTGTTCCCTTTTGGATGTCAACGCTGTCACCCCACAGTCAGTAGGGAGGAGGGCTCCCTAACTTCTGTCCTGGCTCCAGGTCAAGAGTCTGCTCAGCTTCAGTTCCCAAAGTAGAGGTGCAGACTTCCCCCTCCATCACCCCTCGGAATGTGCAGGAGTCCTTCTGAGCTGTAGGGAGTTGATGAGATGGAGAGATTTTCCTCTCATGGGCTAAAGGGACCCTCAAAACTAAAAAGGAAAACTAAGAAGTGTTCAACAGAGAAAAACAAGACATTTCTGTTAGGAGTTGGTTCACATGGCTCTTAGATATTCATCCAGTGACAGTCATCATCTTTCCTGTAGTCCACTAACGGGGCACTTCCAAGATATAGGATCAGATTCCAAGTGTAGAAAAAAAAACATATATATATATATATATATATATATATATATATAGTAATCACATTTATATACCTCCTCAAAAAAAATCACTTGCTATTGTTTTCTTTTCTCCTTTTTATTTCCTCCTGATACAGGGGAATGAAACTCCCAACTTGCTATATGTCTGGTAGAAGTTCATGTTCTTTAAAATCAAAAAATGAATTTTAGGAACAACGGAGGTTAAGAGCAGAATATATTTATTGAGAGAAAGAAAGCTTCTGTCTGAGAGAGAGAGACAGAAGGGGTCCTGCGTGGGTTGTCAAAGACAGTATTTTCTAGGGACTTTTATAGAGTAAAACCACAAAGTGAGGCAGGGCTAAGGTGGGGAAAACATTGGAACTCACAAGGTGGGCATGAGGTGGGACAGAACTATGGTTAACCAATAAGATTACCTGCTCAGGTAAAATTGATTAAAGCAGGGACAAATAGGGAAGGGAATCTCGTAGCAGTGGGCATGCTTAAAGAGCAGTGATTCTTCCCTTAGGGGTTAGAATGGTGACTCCTGGCTTCCTCAGGGTGATAGAGACCTATTTAGAATATCAATCCTTAAGATGTGATTGTATTTGTTTGATCTTTTGTCTTGAGGTCTGGCCCACAGAAGGAGGTGTCTGTCTCCTCCAAGGTTACATAATATCTGGTCTTCTGTGCTAACTCCTATTAGGGCCCAGCCCTGTCTGAATGCCTGTAAAATTTCTATCTAACTCAGTTGCCTGTGACACTTCCTCTGGCTTTTTTTCTCCTATACAATAAAAGCTCAGAGTAACTTGCTATTTAAAACAGCAACTTAGTTTTCTTATCTCCTTTCTATGTTTTTCTAATAACAGAGGTTTCCATAATTTCTAAACTGATGCATGATGCAAACCTTGCATATCTTTAACTAATACAAAACAATTTTTACAAAAACAAAATCAACAAAAATTCATATTTATATTAATGTACATTTGTATTACCATGAAAAAGAGAAGTTAAAAAGAATATATTCAGGGTCATGAGTACTGGCTCTATCAGAAATTGAGGTGATAGTGGGGAGAAGAAAGGGAGATAAAATTTAATAAGATAAATTTATATTGTTTAGATTTCCTTTTTTCCTTTTCTGCACTGTTTTGTTTGAGTAAAACTATTTTATAAGTTAAATCAAAATAGAGATCATTTTTAAAGGAAAAAGTAGATTTCCACTTTCATGGAGAAGAAATACACAAATTTTTCCATATTTCACCATGCAGTGCAACTAAAAAACCCTGTTCATTATATACAAAACAAGAAAACTCTGAAAAGTAAACAGAAAAAGTAGCCATATAGGTATGACAAGATCCCCAACAACTTGGCACTGAATTTCTTGGGTCTTCTTTGAGCCTCAAAGAAGATTTGGAGGTGAAGAAGCCAGCCACTCAGAAAGGCCAAGGGGTGCAGACATAAAAATGCCCAGTGTAAGCCTCTACTCTTCAGCTAAGGACCAGGTGAAGCAAGGCATAGCAAGGCAGAAAATTGTCGATAATAACTGCTCTACTTCAGCCAAACACCACCGGAAAAAATGCGGCCCCCATTCCTCAACCCCACGAACATTTTTTTGTTTGTTTGTTTGTTTGTACTGAGGATCGAACTCACAATCTTCCACTTGCCAGGCAGGGACTTGTGACACTGAGCTAAATCCCTGGCCCCCCACTAACAAATATTGAGTGGAGAGGTTAGACTTCTAACCTCACCAGGTTGTAATGAGATGGTATCTAGAAAAGGACAAGAAGAACAACTCTTTCATCTGGAATTCTGCCTGCAATACTCCAATACTCGGTCTGTTGCCTATGAAGTAGTATTAGAGGAGGCACAGTGGAAACTCAGCATTTTTACCACCATCCAGTGGTAACAAGGCTAATTCCCTTCATCAGTGCCTGTGGAGCAGTAGCAAAGGGGCTTCCAACCCTTCCCAGCTGGGGAGCCATCACTGGAGGTTGGTGGGAAGCTACAACTTCTATATTTACTAACAGTAAGGAGGCTCATTCCTATGTGGCCACAAAGGCAAAGTGGGGAACCTGACTCTCTAACCACATCCAGCAATAACAAGGCTGTGACTCCTTTTCCATTTCTGTAGACCTGTCAGAGAAAGTCAGATAAAACAAGAAGGGCCTCAATAAGATCCTTCATAACAAAATATTTCAAATGTCCAAGTCTCAGTTGAGCCAGGAAGATTTCAAACTGAATGAAAAAAAAAAAAAATCAACAGTGTGACAACAGAGATGCCAAGTGATCTAATAGTATTTTAAATCAGCTACTGTAAAAATGTTTCGGCAAGCAACTAATAATGTGCTTAAACCAAATTAACACTTAGGAGCCGGGCGTGGTGGCACATGCCTTTAATCCCAGCACTCCGGAGGCTGAGGCAGGAGGAAAGTTTTGAGTTCAAGGCAGGCTTGAGCTACAACATGAGCACAAGCCCGGCCTGAGCTACATAGTGCTACCTTGCGTCGAAAAAACTAGGGCTGGGAGTTTGGCTCAGTGACTTAAGCACCTGCCTGGCAGGCATGAGGTTGTGAGTTCAATTAAAAAAAAAAAAAATTAACACTTAGTCTCAACCAACGAATAGATCCATACAAAGAAGTAGCATCAGGAGGCTGAGGTAGGAGGAACATTGTGAGTTTGAGGCCGGCTTGGGCTACAACGTGAGCACAAGGCTGGCCTGAGCTACATAGTGCAACACTGCCTCAAAAAATCAGGGCCGGGAATTTGGCTCAGTGGCTTAAGTGCCTGTCTGACAGGTGCGAGGTTGTGAGTTCAATCCCCGGTGCCGCCAAAAAAAAAAAAAAAAAAAAAGAAAAGAAAAGAAATAGCAAAGGGACACTTTAGAACATAAAAGTACAACTTCTAAATTTAAAAACTCTATGTATTGGCTCCACAGCAGAATGGAGAGTAAGAACAAACAGTGGACTGGAAAGAAGAAAAACGAAAATTAGCCAATTAGAAAACAGAGGAAAATGGACTTTTAAAAGATGTACACAGCCTTTGCCTCTTGAGTTTTCTAAATTATGTTTGAGTGTTGAAGCAAAAAGTATGACACTGTTTGACATGATTCTAAATGTAGATAAAGAAAATGGTCTAAAATCATACTATAAATGAAAGAGGATAAAGTAATGGAAGATGGCTATCCTTCACTTAATTCATAAAATGACAGCAACAGTAGACTGTGATAGAAGTTTTAATACCCAGAGAAACCACTAAAAATCACACAAAGACACATTTAAAACCATGACAATATATTAACATGGAATTCTTTAAAATGTTCCAGTAACCCATAGGAACATGGGAAAAATAAAACACACAAATCAAAACAAACAAGAAACAGAATGAAGATAAGATAATACAAAATATAAAATGAAAATGTTAAGTCTTAAAAGGTCAATAATTACACTATCTGTGAACAGTCTGAACACATCAAGTAAAAGAGATTGGCAGAATGAATTCTAAAACATGCATGACCCAATCCTATGTTAAGATCCTTACCTCAAATGCAACAATAAAGATGGGCTGAAAGATATGAACCATTGCAGAAGATATATCATTTAAACATTGACCAATATAAAGTAGAAATGACTATAATGATAACAGATAATGTGGATTTGAGAGCAAAGAAAATTATCAGTAATAGAGAGGAACATTTTATAATGATAAAAGGATAAATCTACTAAGAAAATCCTGAATTCAGAATCCTGAATCACAGAGGTTGTGTGAGCCACTTCCTTTCTCTCCAGTCAACCATAAACTTGCCAAGTGTGAGTTTAGGAGGTCGTGCAGATTTCTGACACCAGTGAGAGACACACAGTGGAAGGCACCTTAGAGCACTGGCGTCGGACCCTATAAACACTGGAAGCCAGCGTTATGAAGTCCCTTTTTCCTCCCTTTGCACTAGAGTCCCTCTATCCCTTCACCTTCTTTTTCCCTTCACCCTTCTCCATGTTGCTACTACTGCCCCGTGATCTGCAAGAAATGTAGCTACTTACTACATTCTCCAAGGTGTGTGCCAGACCATTCTTTCTTTGTCATATACAAGAACCTGGACTATTTTTAGCCCGCTCAACTGTAAGAAATATGCATAAAAAACACAGAGAAGCAAAATATATGAAGCAAAAATTAAAAGAATCAAAAAAAAGGCATAGACAGTTTCAGAATTAAGTTGGAGACTTCAATCCCCCTTTCCCAGTAGCTAGACAAATTGATAACACAGCTAGACAGAAAATCCACAAAGATAGAGAATGTCACCATCACCCAATGGGACCTAATCAGCATTTATAAAATCCTGTAACATTCTTTCCAAGCGCCCAAAGAACAAATATTAACTAGAGCATATCCTAAGACATGTGACACACAAATTTAAAATTGAAATAATAAGAGTGTATCCTCTGTCCACAATCGTATTAAATACAGAAAGGGACAGGAAAATCTCAAACACTTAAAAACTAAGCAATATACAGTACTTCTAAATAATCTGCGATGGAAGAGGAAGTCTCAAAAGTAATTTTAAAAAATTCACTGACCTCAATTAAGGTGAAAACACAACATATAGACATATGTAGGCCACAGTGGTGACAGGAAAATTTGCAGCACTAAATGCATAGTTTAGAAAAAGGAGATTATGTGTAAATACTGTATTGTCTCCCTAGTGTAAGAAATGGAAAAGTATATGTGATTCAGAGTCTACAATGGATACTGTGGAAGGGTAGAGAACAGCTCAAAGAGCAAAGACAATTGGGAGGGGAATGGGCGGAAAGGGAAAAGGGAAGAGGAGGGGATATAAACCTGCATATGTGTATATGTAAGATAACTAAAAAGAACACTGCTCAATGTATTCGTTATTGAGAGGGAACAATTAATACTCATA